>VZTX01015307.1:939909-1077723 GCA_013400915.1 Pardalotus punctatus
AAAGCAGCCATACATTAGCAGGTTTTCTCCAGGCAAATTCCAGTGTTCTAGTCGTGTCAAGGAGCAGAAGTGTTTCTCTCAGACTTGGCCAATTGTGCTGATGGGCAGGAAATGAGAGAAAAAGCACTTGTGAAGACAGGTGTATGCATGGCAAAAATGTGTGGACCATGAAGCAGAAAGATGGGGGAAGAGACTGTTGTTCAAATTAACTGTTCACATTAAAGAAAATAATACCGGTATTGTGAGCTAGTCAGAAAACTGAGACTGCAATTTGGTTGCTCTTAAGTTGTGCTATGAAAAACCATCTCAATAGGACACTGTCCAAGGAAGGAAAAGCAGATGAACCTCGTAACGGTATAGTCCAAATGATGACTTTTTTAAAGAAAGAAAAAACTATAGTGCTTTAAAGTGAGATGGATTTAATGCGTGCAACTTTTTGTTGTTTTTTTGGGTTTTTTTAATTGAATGAAAGCAGTGTGCATAATTTTTTGTGGTTTCCTAACCTGTTCAAGGTTTCATGCTGTTTTTATGAGAGACAGCAGGACCTAAAATATATTTAAACTGTTGAATGCTTTAGGCATTTGTTTCAGTTGTCTCTTGAGGTATATTTTAGGATTCTGCTGCATGCAACGGCCTTCTGAACCTTATTTTTGTACCTGAAATCTGAGATTTTCTCAGATTTCTCTTCAGTTGTTTCTCTTTTGTAACTACTTCTTTAACATAAAACTGTAAATTTATTATAATAATGCATGAATTGATAACACTGCAGACCTCCAGACTTCAAATTTTACCCAAGGATTTTTCTGTACTGTCATTAGAGATGATTTTATGGCATTTTAAGTAAACTTACTCTTAACATCTCCTGATTTTTTTTTTTATTCTAATTTTTTTTAACTTGCTCAATTTTAGATAAATAACCTCCAAACTAGCGTTGTTAATGCTGAAAAATAAATTTAAACCCAGTCTTGTTACCAACATGTGTTGACACACAGGTTAGGCAGCAGGGGAACTGCTACACTTATGCATTGCACATTGACATGGAGGTTTCAGTTGATTTATGACGGCAAATACTCATGTGCCTTGGCTGTAAACAGAAGCTGACCATTTCTTGAAACCTTGCTAATTTCTTTATTCAACTGATTTACTGTGTCAACAACTTTGACTGCATGGGGTGTTGCAGAGAGAGGGGGAAATGCCTGTGTGTGAGATGGGCTACTTGTTAAACTGTGGCTGTAATTATGACAGAGCTGGCTGGTTTTTATCTAGGAGATTCCCTCTTGTCATTTCCTATAATAATGGGGGTAGCATTCCCTAATTCTCCTTTCCCTACCTCATATAGTAAAATACTGGGGGTAGTAGTCGCAGTAGGGACATCAAATTTCATTTTAAAGAGAGAGAGAGAGGGGCTGTACGGTGCAGGTCAGAGGTGGGAACAGTTGTGTGCAACAAGCCGATCAGGTAGGAGCAGCAGAGAAGAGAGTCTGGCGTACAGCAGCAAGTCATGAGGAGGTCATAGTCCAGTATTGAGCAACGGCAGTGAAAATCACAAATATAATCCCAGAGTGTCTTGGAGAAATTTTGCCAGGGCAGGGATAGGTGTCAGTAGTATTATGCAAAGGGCCAGTGATCTGGCCTCTTCTAGGTCGTGGTATTGTCTCCTCTTTTGTCATCTTCTGTCTTCAGAAAACATGTCCTGATTGCACAGCACGGGTGGTTTATTTAGCTGAGCAAAAGCTAGTACTGGTGTGCACACAAATTTATGATGAGTAAAAGCAATCTTGGAGTTAGGAGGTGGTTCCTAATTCTTAGAAAAGTGGAGTTCTGTAGGAGTTCACTGCAGGGAGTAGTGAGGCCCAGAAAGCCATGTGGTTTTAGGATAGCTGTAGGCATGTTTTTGAAGAGGCCTATATGACACGGTATTTTGCAAAAGTAGAGGAGACACAGGTAGCCAAGAAGTCTCTCTAGCTTTATGTATACCTTCTTCAGATTACCTTGAATAGTATAATATAATAATACATTATATATTACTATATATATAGTATTATAATATACTATAGTATATCTATACAGTATAATACAAAAATACCTAAAATACCCTCTAAATATGTGTGTGTGTGTATATATGTATATATGAGATACCTTCAAACAGCCTTTATTCATGCAATAGCAAACAATTTGTACTGCTGAAGTTTGACATGTATCAGTGTCCTTGAACAAAGCTAATGCTACTGACCTTGCCTGTAGCTGTCAGGGAAGCCTTGTGGTAAAGCTGGGGTCTGTGGGTTTGGTTTCTGCATCAGTTAGACGATATGAATGATTAATGATCGAAGGCATTAGTGTAAAATTGCAAGCAGTTAGTTCCTGGAGGACTTCAGAAGCTGACTTGCATCGTTGCGTAGATGCAAATAAGGCTGTCATACTAGCAGCAGAAACGTGTTTTTAGTCGGGTGGAGGTCATCCACCTGGAGGAAGGACTTTTGGATGTTTTGTGATTTGTTGTTTCTTTCCGTTATTTGTCTTGCAGTAGTAAAGATTTACTTGAGTTTAAAGATTCAGATTAGTAGGCAATGTGTAAAGTTACAAATAGGGAAGTATGTGTAATGTGGTATGTAGGTAGACCCCCAATTAACTAGTTTCTTGTTTATCTTTTTAGGTATATAAATGCATGCATATATACACACACATGTATTTACATGCTTTAAAGTTATGAGGAAGAACAAATAATCTTTATGTTTTATCCTGGCTATATGATGTAGCCTAATATGCTCAATATAGGAGATACATTCTTAGAATATATATGAGATATATTAAAATTCTATATATAGATGTATGTAGGATGCCTTTCTTATATATCTTATGTGCCTTAAATCTTTCTATTCAAATAACGCATGCATGGATTAATTGGTTTGCATTTCACACATGGCCTTAGCCCAAGTGTAAAGTTGTCCTTAGCTCTCATGTACTGTATACCTCTTTGTAGTTAGAGATTTTGGTGATAAGCCTGTAGCTTTTTTTTTTTTTTCCCTCTTCATATTCCCCTAGCAGTTGCCTTATTTAAACTTCTTTAATTTTCTTTCCTCTCTGGCTCATAATTTCTCTGTTCCTGTTTATGACTGAAACAAACTGTCTCTTGCACCCATAAAAATCTAATTACAGTGATCTATTACTTTAACTGTTCTCAGCGGCAGAAAAAAGACGAGCCAGGACCAATAGCTATGACAACTTCAAAGTATATTTTTAGCAAAGCAACTAGTGCAAATTTAGAATACAGAGATAAAAAGGGAAGGTTCAGCTAGAGGGTAAGATTATGCTATTCTAGCTGTAGCACTTAGTGCCTTGCATTTTTGGAAATGGTTCTCTTTTATTCCCCTAGCATTTTTCTCATGCCATTTGCTTTGTATTTGTTGCCAGCATTTTAAGTGATGGTCTTGAAATGTTTGCACTGTGTTTGTTGATTTACTTTTGCATGTTGTTTTGGGCAAAATGCTGAATAGGAGCATTTTCTTTCTGCCTGAAACTTTATTTTAGCCATGGGCTTGTTTTGTTTATTAGAAACAAAACAAAATGAAGAGTGAAGCAGTATGGAGCTGCCAGCCTGACTTATTCCATGAGGCAGCTTCTGGCTATTTCAGATGCAATCTTGAACCTTAATATTAAGACAAAATAATTTGAATGGAATTGGATGAAATTTGCATGAAACTGTGGGTTTTGTTTTGTAATAGAACTTCAACTAAACCCTTATTCTGTCCTGATTAATAAAATATCACTTCGGAGGATTATGAACTTCTTTCAAAAGGCTCTGCAATAAGTTTGAGTGGGAGGATTCAGTTCAATAAATAGAATTACATGTGTGGGACCACAAAAACATGCAAATGAAGTTCCATTAAAACACTCATGTTTTGCATCCTAAGACATTTTGAAGCATGCTTTCTCTTTTTTCATGAGATGCTTCTACGCCATATGCAAGTGGCAGCAATTACTTTTATTCTTTTTGCTTTGTCACTGCTGCTGTTGTGTTGTATCTTGTTTTTCCTTGTCTCTCCAGAGTTAACTGAAATGAGGAAAATGGAAAGTAACCAGTTAACCAGACATTTAAGTGCACAGATCGGCTTAATGAATAATTGTATTCTAATTCTTGAGTATATTCACTATTTTAATTAAAAGGCTACATGCCTTTTGCAGCAGGGAGGGGGGGCAAAAGTGTTAATTTAAATTAGATGTCACCTCTCCTTACTTTGCTTTCCTTAAATATTAATGGAGCTCATTAATATTATGTTGCATTAAAGTGTTTGGAAATGATGCTTTGGACCAATAATTAAGGGCCTCTGAAGGTAAAGTGTAACATATTTGTGGCATATTCAAGAAGAAATTACAAGATACTGCAAGTGGAATAGGTAAGAAGAGAATTTAATCAAGGAACACATTAATGAAATAATCCGATCTGTTTCTTGTTTGAGAGACAAAGCACATCAACTCCAATTGCGTTCATACTTCAGTTTTGTAAAAATGTGGTTCTGTGAGATAGAAGTCAAGTAAATGTTTCTGTTGTTATGTTTTTAAGCTCTAGATGGAAATGGTTTTGTGTACCAGAGTCTTCACAGAGTTTAGTGCTGGAGGTGTCACTTCTGTTCTCCTCATCTACCATGTCATCAGTTGATGAAAATAGGTTTGGTGTCCATTGCATATTAAGAATTTTCCTTGTTGGTTTTCTTACCATTCCACATTTTTTCCTTATGTCTTGCATTAGTTGGAAGTTTTAGCAAGGAGACCAGAACTGGTCTTTAACAACCTCTGTTTGTGAGCACAATTCTGCTCAGCTTGTTGGCATGACTGGTGGCAGGAGCTGTTTTGGTGTGATGCCCCAAATAAAGGGAATATTTCATTCACTGGTGCTATAATTAGATGCCTTTGCCCATCAGTAAATCCACCCAATTTTGTTAAACCTTGCTTGTAGCTATGTATGAATTAGATCATACAGTAACTTGTGCAAAATGTCACAAAACCTGGCAGCACTGGGTTCTTGTCACTTTCACTGTCCCCCCTGGGCTCTTAATAATAAAATTAACTGGAGCTCTGTTAATTATATTTTTTCTATGTGTAGAAAAACAGAGCTACAGTAATGGCACTACTGTTGTCTACTTGTATGCTGCTGAAGATAGTCCAACCATTGGCTTGTATCTGGAAAGTTACATGTGGAAAAACAGTAATTAAACCCACATTTTTTAATAACAGGAAAGCATCTGTTTGGAAACAGGGAGCCCATGTGTTTTTTGTTTTTTTTTTCTTGGTCCTCTTACCAGGTTTTTTTTTTAAGTGCTTTTTTTAAAAAGTGTTTTTGACTGGAGAGCACTTCAAACATGTTGAGTTATAACAAGTTTTCTGCATGCAAGAATGAAACGTTGATTTTCAACCATGAAAATGGTGTTTAAGTCATTCATAGTGTAATTAGCATCAATGGTGCTCTCTTCCCACTCAACAGATGTCTGAGGGTCTCAGGGAGCATGGGAAAGACCTTGACCCAAACCTGTGTAAAATTGTGACAGACTAAAAGTTTAGTGGGGTGGCATGTGTTCTGGTTTTGTCTTTGCTAAACTGTTGTTTTTCTGTGTTACACACATTTGTGAGTGGTACTATTTGAAGAAAAAATAGAGGATTGAAGGATAATGCGCCAAAAGTAGGCAGAAAGGATAAGTCAGCTGGAAAGGTGAACCATTTTGGAGAGTTAAGGCTCAATATTGCTTTTTAAAAAGCAGTATTTGCTGACTTAGAATTGCAAGAGATATTTACAGAATCATCAAAGTTGGAAGAGATCTTCAAGATTATCTAGTCCAGCTGTCAACCTAACACCACATAATCACCCCTAAACAACATCCCCAAGTGCCCTATCCAGACCCCTCTTGAACACTTTCAGAGACAGTGACTGCACCACCTCCCTGGGCAATTTATTCCAATGCCTAACCACTCTTTCAGTGAAAAAAATTTGTCAAATATCTAATCTGAACCTCCTCTGGCACAACTTCAGGCCATTTCCTCTCATCCTGTTGCATGAGACGTGGTGGAAGAGATTGACTCCCACCTTGCTACAGCCTCCTTTTGGGTAGTTGTAGAGCGCAGTGAGGTCCCTCCCCTCACATCCTCTTCTCCAGACTAAACACAGTTCTTAAAGCAGTTTTTCAGCAGTCTTAAAAGTATTTGAATCCACTGTGGTCTGCATGCAAGCACTAATATGGTCTGTAGATGATGTAATTGCCCTTATTGAATAAACTTGATTTATCTGAGAAACATTTGGCCATAGAATGAGGGCCTGAGTCACCTCTGAAGTTCAGGTGAAGGCACACAGAAGCTACATGCTCCCTACTCCGTTTTGCAGTTTCCTGCTTAGGTTTTTCTCCCATAACTGTTTCATTTGATGGTCAGGCCATTTTCACAGTGTAGCTATTTTAAGTTGGTGAAAATTAACTGAAGGCTGAGTGCCCTTTAGGCCACTGTTGTCTCAGTAGCACTGAGTTCAACTGCCAGGCTAAGGGAGAGCAATGAAAGGAAGGCATGGTCATGTACTGGAGCATATCCATGGTCAGCACTGCTTTACATCCTGATTCTGATGCATTCAGATGAAGTGCTAAGAAGTAGAGTCAATGACCAAAGAAACCATTTAAATATGTCAAGCTGCAGAAGGCTTCCTGGGGCATTCAAGGACAAGCAACTCAGATGCTTCTTTCTAAATGAATTACAAAACCATGCAGGAATGGAAACACTGGCTTCATTACTTTAATTATTTTTTCCATAGTGTCTTAGTTTTTTCTCATATTTATTATGGCAGTTGAGCAATTTTCTCTGTGGCAGCTGTGCCACTTCAAGAATATTTTGAATAGGGCAAGTAAAATCCTTGAGATGGGAAACTGGTTAATAGATGGAGATTGTAATGAGAGAGGAGGTGATTGTTTTAGCTTCTAGGCTTAGACCTCACAGCCACGTGTGATCCAAAGTGTAAGAAAATGACATTTTACCACTTCTTGCTGGTTCTATTGGAAATCAGTTAATTCTGTTGATTTTGCAGCAGACACCCCTTGCAAAAGAAATTACTGTGGAGACCCTGAAGTCATATGAATTGAAATGTCCAGACAATACCAGTTTGTCTGTCTTGGCTCTTATGGTTTTGGGTTCTGTATTCATGGTACCTGACAGTTTGAATCTATGGGAAATCAGTGGCTTAGAAGGGAAGACAGCCCCTTCAGCACAAAGGAATCCCTCTGTCTCCTGAGACACCTCACCAGGGTTAACTTCTAAAGAGGCTTCTTAGGTGTTCTGTTTATCTCCCTTGTGCTCAGCAGTTTGGATAAAAATTATACCCATTGCTTAAGTTATCTTGCAATTTCACTTCAGGCAGTTTTAAGGAGAGCTCTTGGAAAGGTCAAGTCCAAAACCTAGATTGAAGCAGGAGAGTGTGAGGTGCACAGGGAGCCCCTTGTTGTCTGTGTTGTTGACATCCAGAAAGCCAAACCTTCATTAAGCTGCCACTGATGTTAAAAAATCAAACTGAACCAAAAAAGCACAAAAAAACCAAACAAACAAAACAAAACCCAAAGAAAAACACCTTCATCAAGTGAATGGAATTGGGTGAGTATGGTAGAAAATGCTTAATGAAATGATTTGGAGTTGCTGGAAAAGGATTGTTCCACTGCAAGTTATGCGATGAAGGTGACAAGCCATGTTGCTTCTTTTACTTGAAGCACTGAATGTTTTATCTGTTTTATGATATTCCATCTTTGACCTCACTGTCCATGTCCATATGTATTTACTAAGTGTGGGGTTTGTTGCTTTTTTTCCTTAGAACACTGCTGGCTTAGATTGTAAACATTCATTGTGAGTGCTGAAACCTGATCCAAGAAATGTCTTTTTACCTCTGTGGAGTGCTTAGTGTACAAAACTTGAATTACTGCTGACAAAATGTTTACCTAATGGAAATAAGTATTATCTTCCTGGATTCCTAAGGATGAGACCTTTGAAGGAAGCATCTGAAATGTTTCATAAGAGTTGTTGTTCATTGTTAGCTCAATAAGTTTACAAACAGCTGAACAAATAGTTTAATTATTATAAAGTGGCCCTGTAATTCACAGGGAAACTAAATTCTGCAAGGTACATTTGTTTGGGGATGTGAATTTTTTAAAAATTTAAATAAGCTGCTTATGAAAACTTGTGAACAAGATACCAGTAAGGATTTTTATTGGGTTTCTGGTGATATGTTTATCAAATCCAGAAATGGAGACCAAGACTAGATTAAGTATTGCAATGCACCCACCCAACATGTTGCCTTGATTTTGATTCTTTTGCCTTCTCAGTGAGGGCAGGTATTTCAACCCAATCCTATGGCATGAGGTACGTGTTGTTCATGACTGCTGACTTCTCTTGACATTTTTCCTTCCTGCCATGACTTTTTGTTGCTTTCTAACAAATACCTTTTATGTTTTGTGAAATGAAAGAGGAGAGGTATAGGAACTTAATTTCTTTCTTATTGCCAGTAAGAGCAAGAGACTGGGGAACATCAATGTGTTTTGAATTCATATTCCAGTTAAATGATTTCTTGATCTTGGAAATTTTTCCAGAATCATCACAAGAAACAGATTTTCTTCTCTGTGGCTTCCTGGCTTAAAGTGGAAATGTGTAGAAAACCATTTAGGCTCACATCCGAAGCTGTCCTCTGGATCTTGCCAGACACAGCAGGTCAGGGAGCTAATTTAGGCTATCACTAATTGTTTACTCAGGACCACAGAAAAGATCTTGGAACAGGGCAAGTGGTCTCGTGTGTTGGAAGAGCAATACAGCCAGAAGAGATGGGTTAAAATTGCGTAGGAAAAGTCTCAGGCAAAATCAGTGCTCAAGAAGGAGAGAAGAGGTGGAGGGAACATGCTTTTTCACATCAGATTATGTGTTGACTCTGGCTCACTGTAACTTTTAATGTAACGCTCCCATCAAAGTTGGACATTCCCATTTGGTGTGACTAATGCTTTTGTGCTTTGTTTAACCTACCTCAGACTTCAGAACAAAAAAAGCGTGTCTGTGCTGAAGCAGGTAAAGCTTTTAGGATCTTTCACCCCCCTCTTCTTGTCCTAATTAAAACCAGAGTGGTCTTTTTCTCTTAGGTCCACACGGAAAGAAAAAATTTTCCAGAGAGTTCTGTAGTGGAAATACAGCTCTCATATATTGCTGTAGAAATTAGGTTAAGTAAAAGCAGGGGCTCTTGTCCTCTTTTATACACATTTCTTAATTGTGACTCCTCTGTTTCTGCTATTACTTTGGGTCAGAGCACGAGTAGCCAGGCAGTGGGTACGGAATTAGAAACTTATTTTTTACACATTGCTGAAATAAAAGCTTCTCCTTGCTGAAAAATTAATTACTGAGTGTTCCAGCACCTTATAAGATATTTATATGTTCTCCTGAGTCCTGTCTCTTCCTGTTATCAAAGTGCTGTCTTGAGAGCAGTTCAGGCGAGAGAGCTGTTCAGCTACACTCCGTAGTCTTCCTCTCTGCCAAGGAGTCTCAAGACGACACTCGAAAACAAAGAGACATACTCTAGGGAAAGTATGAATATTAGATCACTCTGGTTTAATCATTTGGGATACAGCAGCCTCAATTTACACATCTGACTTTTTGGGGGTTTTGTTGTTGTGGTTTGCATCTCAAAATGGTTAAATCAAGGGTTCTTGGAGGCACTGGAAATCCCAGATGAGTAATGCTTTTGTGGTACTGTTGTCCAAGGTCTGTGTCCAATGTATAAAGAATTTGATGACAAAGTCAGTTTTCTCTTACTTTAATAGCTTTTTGTAATGTTTTCATTGTGTTTCCCCCCCCCCCTTGTCTTAGAAACTGAGAGAAAAGAATAGTTTGCTGGATTTGCTTCGTTCGGGAATGCACAGGATAGATGATGGCCTGATTAAATTGCATCCTAGAGTTGCTCCTTCTTAAAGGGGAAATACTTGCTAGCATAAAATTTATTACTTAAACATAATGGTTACTCTGTTGCTGCAGCAGGGGCTCTCCCAGGGCAGGCAGCTGAAGAAAATGTGTGTGAAGCCCAGCTAGAGCCTGTGCTGGTGTTCCCAGCTGCACTCTCGGAGTTACTGTCTTGAAACCTTATGTACAATTGAAGGGAAACTGGGGTCAGTGGCTTTTCCTGCTTTGTGATGGTGTAGGGAATGTCAGCTTAGGACATGCACATTCTGTCTCTGCCTCCTCCAGCTTGTCTGTGCAAGACAATCTTTATAAATAATGTGGCATAAGAATAGGAGGATCCAGGAGGCTACTTAGTCTACGTGTTTGTTGCTGACCTCAGTGTCCGTCTGTGCTGATGTGTTCCTAGGTATTATGTGGGGAAGCTGGGGACCCATTTTAAAGCTCACAGGTCTTTCAGCTTTTACAGAAGTTTGCCCTGTGCCTGTATTGCAGTGAAAATGCTGAAGTCCTCAGCAAGAAAAAGCCAGTACTACTTACTTGTATGCAAGACAGCTGAAGTATCAATAATACTAACAGCATCAGTAGTGCTGATAATCTGACTTTATCAACAGAGCCTTTGAGAGCAAAGCTTCAAAGAAATAAATGCAAAAAGCTTGTGTTGCAGTTGTCTCCGAGTAGTGAATGTGCTAAAGGTCAGTTGAAGAGTTTTACATCATGGTGATGCTGGAGACAAAGGATGGCTTTTTAATATTGGGAATAGTGTGGAAGATTTGATATTTTGATCAGGGTAATAAACAGTCTTCTGCTTTCTATGCCAGTTGTGTTTTTTCTCCCTCTTAGTCACAGTGCTATCGCTGTTCTGTCACTTGCATTTTGAGTTACTATGTTTTTATTTATGATTTGGGTTGTTTGTGCAAAATCCACATTTGGATACCTTGTTGTGGCTGACTGAACTAATATTTTTGACATCAAAGTTGTAATATGAAGCTACAGAGGAAATTAGACATGTAGCATTGCAGCTTATTCTTTGTTTCCTCTCCATTTTTTTTTTTTAAGTTGTAATGATTTTGGGAGTGCTGAACTAATTAAAGTGGCCAGTCTTTCAGTATATAGTTTAGTCTCAGACAAAATTAATATCATGCTTCCACCTACTCTAATTTCAGAGAAAAGTAATTTAGTGGTAATAATTTAAAAAAAATCAAAGCTAAATTTGCTGAATTGGATGTATCTCTGTCGAATGGGGCTTCTTTCTAACTCATGGGTTCAAATTAAAATGAAAAAATACCCATAATGTTTCTAGAGATTTTACTGTAGATAATAATTTCATGGACTACTCAAATTCAGCCACTCTTGCTTGAGTACGTGCAGAGCTCAGAGCTGGAAGCTGCTTAATATTAAAAGCTGAAAAAGTGTTCTGTGTATGAAGATGCTGTAGAAAGATTTGGATGGAACAGAATGTAGAATCCCAAATTGGAATTTGTCCCAGATGCTGGGACTGATACCTTTACTTTCATTTAAAAAAATAAGTATTCAGTCAGTAGCTGACATTAAAGTCTGAGAGATGCCTTAATACCATACTGAGCAAGGGATTTGATCTTACGCAGTGTATTACCAGCACAGCTTCTGAGGTGCACCACATCCACTTTGGGGTTCTCCCATCTAGTAACTGGACTTGTCCTTGCAAAAATGTTGATTCAGATTTAGCTGTCTTTAGGGTTATTCATGGCTGTACCCAAAAACTCTGAGTCATTGGATGTACTCCCCTTGCCTTTAGCAAGGTTTTGATCAGAACTTGTGATGCTACAAATGAAAAGTCACTGGCTTTTACCTGATTTTTTTTTTTTTTTAATGAAGAAACGCATGTGTGTGTCTGTGTGTTTTGATGTTTGCTGAGGTGTATTTATTCTTGAGTGGCAGCTGTAAATGGAAAGAACAAGTGAAAAAGTCAAAGTCTGTTTTTACTGAGAAGGCATCTTGGGTATGGTAGGAACCGGCATATTCTTGGGTGTTTTTTAAAGTTAGGGCAATATGATTATTAAAACTTCAGATCTGCCACCACAAGGAAGGTAATGCTAGTTCAGTGGAGAGCTTCATGTTTGAAAGCACAGGCTACCAAGATGATCAGGAGCCTAAAGCATAAGTCCCATGAAGGCATAGCCATGGGAGCTAGGCTTGTTGAGCAAGAGGAAATCCAACGGCAGCCTGCAGAGGATTGAAGAGGGATCACAGAAGGAGCCAAGCACTTCTTGGTAAAGCCAGGTGATATAACAATGAACAAGGGTTGGGAATTACAGTTTAGAAAGCTAGGGTTAAATGATAGGGAGAGAAAATTTCACTAGAAGGTCCGTGCTGCACTGACTGTGCTACCAGAGGGACAAAATGTGATGTCTGAGGAAGTTTTCTGACCATGGCATCCTGTTCTGGAAGGGGACTTCAGGTGAAAGGCCCCCCTGTCCTCCCTCCTGGCCAGCCTGGTTCTCTCAGTACACTTCTGAAGATGGGCAGAAGTGACTTGAGAAAATAAAGGCTGCAGCACCTTCTGCTACCTCTTCCCTATTCTGTCTCACCTTATGGGAAGGGGTTGGCAGCTACTGGTGTAATTCAATGACATCATTCTAATTTGCTTTCTATAATACAATTATTTTCTCTTTGATTATTGAATCCTTCTAGACATGTCCAGAAGTAGTATAAATTCTTTCCATAATTTTGCAGCAGAAGACTGGGAGAATTTTAAAGAAAATTATATAAGCCTAAGTCCTCTATATGCAATTTCTGAATATTAATATGGTAGAAAGTTAAGCAGGAAAAGGAAATTTGAAAATAGTAAGCATTGAACTGTTAGATATAACCAACATAAAGCACTATAGAAAATGTCCTTTATTAGTAAATGCTACATACATATGTGCAATACTAATATTTTGCATGTCAAACATAATAATGTGTGCATATATATGTGTATAACATGCATTTTATATGCATAGGGTTTTGCATAAGTATGGGATATGAATATATGTGTAGGATTATCATATTTGAAAAGAGAGGGAGAAATATCCTGTGATGTAGGTAGAGAGAAATTTCACAGATCTGGGATTCTGTTTTTCTTTCTTACTTCAATTTAGTTGACTTCACTCTGCCTCAGTCCGTTCAATGAAAACTATTAAAAGTACTGCTTTTCCTGTATCATTCCCTTCCCCTCTCAGTCACGACTTCTTGCTAGTACAGTTTGCCAGAAGATAACTCATGTTTTGTTTTTGAGAAGGCTTTGGCATTTATTTCTGTTCTGATGCCAGGGAAAACCAAGACACTATAAAAATATCAAATATGAAATGAAGATGCTCCTCTAGAGTCACCATCCTGGAATTAAAATAAAGTCTTAATCATATTGCATGAAAGCATTTCTGCACTTATGTGGTATAATGTAAATTTAAGGTAATAATAACATTGCTGTAAGTTTTGAACTATCAGATAACTGACTAGGTGAATAAGCCACCTAACTGAAGCTTGCCCCAAGTGCCAGGCCTGGTTTCCACAGGCCCTGCAGGCAGGCACTCAGGAGCAGCCCAGGGTCAGCACTGCTGGAGAAGCTCTGTCACCTGGCACAGCCCCCTCATTGTTTTTAATTACCAGTATAAATCTATATTAATAAATTGAAGACATCACTCACTATATTTGTATCTTTCTGTGTCTAAGCTGGCTAAATGTAGTCTTTAACCTGTTGGTTTGCTCTGTCAGAGCTGAGCTACTCAGTTCCTGCTATGTATATTTTTCTGCTTCTACAGCTTTTTGTTTGTGACCACTTCATTCTTTTTCATCTGATACTTTCTTTTGTCCTGTCTTACTTAGGCTGAAAGCCTTAACTTCTAAAGGATTAAGAAAACCCACAAAACAAAAAGACAAAACTAAAAACAACTCTGCAGAGGTCTGTTAGCATTACTACATCCCCTCTGGCATACTTTCTGCCTATTCTTTAGAAGAGGAACATCCTTTCTGCCTGTGCAGCACTTAGCCTGATGGCCCCTGACTTGAACTCGGTTTTGGTTCCAAACTGGGGAGAAGGAGCCCCATCCCAAGGGGAGACACTTATAATACTTCAGTTACAACTGCTTTGTAAAGTGAGAGTTGCATTTGCCTCCTGATGGGTTGTAATGGTTTTTATTACTTGAGATGCGCATATGGTTTATCATGTAGATGTAATTTTTAAAGCAAAATGAAGTATTGTTGTATTCCTATAGAACTAGAAATCAAACGAAAGACTATCTGAAATCCTGATTTAAAAAATAGCTTATATTCTTTCTGCTACACAAATTTAAAACATAGCTGATTTGACCATCTGTCTCTGGTATAGCGGTAACAGAATCTGAAAATTTAATCATCTTTGTGTTTTGAATAACTATGGTTTGTGGAACTGCAGTTTAAAGCCAGTGTAGCAAACAGTTGTGGCTTACTGGGATTAATTGACTATTTCTGAACCAGCCTTTTGGTTTTTGGAGCTGCCCTCTACCAGCTATCTCCTTTTCATCATCCCTAGTGCTTAGCAGCCAGCAAGTGTATGTACTCCAATAGGTCTTAAATATTCTTAAATGTTCTGCTATGTCCTTGCTCTTCAATGGCAAATAGTATGAAGTTATATACTTTATACACATATATTTGAAATTATATATTTTATAATTCTAAATGAGAACTTGTGCTCTAGAAGAAACTAATAGATATTTCTCTTACAGTTTGGACTGGGTCTGAACTGTCTTTAGGTGTGCAAACAGAAAGGGGAAGAAATGCCAAGTTCCACCACCTGCTCTCTGTTTTTTTTCTTTCCTTCTTCTTCAGAGTATTAAAATATTGGTAGAAGTTTCTGTTGTGGTGGTGTTTGAGTTCAAAGTCCTCTGATCAAACATCTGTGAGTTTTCTTTCTGTTGAGGTTTGCCTTCATGTTTGTTTCTATTTTACAATAGATGGTTAGTTTCAATTTCCTACCAGTCCATCATTCCCCCAAGACTGACAGATACAGTGATTCGCATGGTTACTGAGGTGTTGTAGTGTTGGTGTTACACCGCCTCTGAATTACACAATGGTAACTCCACCAAATCGGGACATTCTGATTAGCACTTGCTTAATGTAATGGAAATACATTTTTTTCTTACTTACCCTCTCACTGCCAGACTCAAAGCAATTTTAGGGAGTTTGAAGGCTGTATATATAAATGCATTAAATTGTTTATTTTTACCAGTGTGATCTCTTTCTGCCCAGACTAGCTGTCTTCATTTTTGTTCCATTTGAGGAGAAAGAAACAGTGTCAAATTACTAAATCAGAGGAAAGAGCCCACAACCTGATAAAAGTATTATTTTCAGGTTTCCAGAGTGGTTTATAATGCGGTATAAAGTGGAGTCATTTGAAAGATAAGACCTTCAGTTTTCATGTTTTACATGGTTATCAAGTCTGCTGTTTTCTTGAAATATGTTTAAGTAGCTAAAACTGGCCCCCTCCCGCCATGCTTGATCGGAATAAGGAAACAGCATTTTATGGACTTGCAAGTCAGTGAACTCAAGAACTTCCCTCTTTTGGTCATTAATCTTAAAGAAAGTGTTTCCATTATCAAGGAGATCAGTATTTTGTTTTAATATTTATAGAAATGCATCAAGAAATCACTTGAGAACAGAAAATGGAAGGACTTTAAGTCATGGATAGATCCCTTTTCCAACTCCAACAGAGTTTACTAAAGATTCCTGCTTTATAGTCTGCATTACATATGACCATTATTTTTAAAATAATGACATCTTTGTCTCTATTGCCCTAATTTATTTGAAATCTTATTATACTGTGTCTGTAGGAGATTTATTAACAATGGCTTGTAGAAAACAATGAGCTGCAGGCAAAATTTTTTTTATTTGCTCCTATCTAATGAGTCTGAATTTACCTCAGAAGAATTGGTGCAGGCAAATTATCTTCCCAGCAACGGTTTGCCTCTCATTTTGCTTCAGTCATCCTTAAAGGAGAGAGCTTGGCAACTGAACTGCTGATCTTATTCTAAACTCTTTGGGTGTTGCCTTAAACCAGCAGTAGAGCAAAAGAGATGAAGGTTTATCCTGTAGCCATAACTTTAAAACAGTACTCTGAAAATCTCAGCCCCCAAGTTTTTATTTAGATACCCAGGTATTGTAAAGAAGTGATGCCTTGGAGATCTAATTGAGTTTAGAAGGGAGACTCTTGAGTGTTGCTTTTGAAAATCAGAACTCTTAAGGTACTGAATACTTAAGATCTCCTCAATGTCTAAATAAATGTTTTAAAATGCAAATTGAGACAGTATTTATAATAATTGAGTTGCATCACACAAACAAAATACACAGAATAAAAAAATGGTGCAAGGGAAGGCACTTCTTTAGAGTCAGATAGAGAGAGATGTCAGGATCCAAGATCAAGTAGTATATACTGTAGGACTTGGCTGAGGTGTTTGACATCTAATGACATCTTACAGTTACATTGATTATTTTATCGCTTCTTCCAAAGAGCAACCGTGTTCTTGCCTGGTTTCTAGCTGATCAAGCAGACTCAGTCTGAAATGTACTTTCCACCCTTTTATTTCACCCCTTTGCTTTTGTTACTTCTTTTTTTCCTCTTATCTTCTGTGTGTACTCAAAAAAACAAATGCATGAAGACCTCAAACCTGTTAAACAGGGAGAGGAAAGCCTGAAATATTAACAAGTTTTGAGATCTTTAAGTAAAAGAATGGTACTTCTAGCATGTTCCGAGGTTTCCATCATCTTAACAAATGCAGTCTTGTTCATTCTTCTCTGCTCGTGTCTGAGCGCTGCCTAATGTCAGCCCCACCAGAGCCCTGAGAGCACTGCCAGTTATTGCTCTAGTCAGTTATTTCTTGTGCCAGTGTGGGAACTGTGTCATTGCAATTTTTTGGCTTGTAGTTTCTTCCAGAGCTGCATAGATGGGTACTGAAGAGACCTAGAAATGGCACTGCCCTGGTTTAAAAGTCTTGACTTTGGCCTCATTTTTCCCATTCATAGGCCTGGGTATAATTTGGGAACATGCTGGGGTACTCTGCCAAGGTCTGGGTGAGTAAAGGAGGATTCATTTATCTTGTATTTTTTAAAGTTCCTTGTGCTCTCAGTTTGGTCTTTCATGGTGAGGAAAATGGCATTTTCATCTGCCATTGGCAGTCTCTAAAAATAGAAAGGTCTGTTTTGCAAACAACATTTCTTAGATTTCTTTTGCTTATGTTTCTTTTGGTGATTCTTCTTTTGGGATATTGGTATTGATATTGAAAATGGACAAAGCAAAGGGAGCTTAATAATAAAAAAAAAAGGTTATTGTTGATCCACATCCTGTTTTATCTTAGATGGAAGCAACTGGAGAGGAATGAATCATGATGTCAAAAATCCCTTCCACCAGAAAGGTGATAAGCTGTAGCTGAAAACACGTCTGCATGTATTTGACCCTGGTTTCTTACAGCAACAAGTCTTTTATAGAATTCTGATTGTGGAGCTGAGGATCATAATCCTTCCTACATCAAACAATGAACAAATCTCTGTTCAAATACAGTCTGTCACCTTCAAAAATACTGTCTGCAAATAGTTTATACTGTACTGGATGTGCCATGAAGAGCGGGGGGAAGGTGGTGGGGGGAGGAGGATGGATGGAGAAGATTAGCCTTTGTCTGCTGTCTGAAGAAAAGAACAAAGTCCTACAGTGCGTGTTAAGGGAAAGAATTGGGATTGTTAAAATAGGTCAGAGATGTATTTAATTTTAAAAGGCTTGAGTTGAGAAAGGAGAGAGTATAAAATTTTCCATAATGGCAATCAGGTAACCCTGAAATGTAGTGGTTATGAAATAATTACACCCCAGAGGGATTAGAGGCATCCACTATTGCCTGTTGCGTTGTAATGCCTCAGGGATGTAATTAACTTATGATAATTAAAGCTCTTATAGTGGAAATACAGTATGAACACAGAGAGTCTGACGAAGTTTCAGGGTTGTGGCTCGGTACAACATCTGATGTTCGTGTTAACCTGTGCTGTAAACATCCACTTTCTTTATATGTGTTTCCTTGTTGTTTGACCCTTAGTGGGTGGCATGAGTGTGTTTCCTGGGACCTGAATGATTGTTAAGTGCCTTGGATTGCATCGGCATGGTGCTGCTGCCGGAGTGATTATCCACAATGCAGATAGCCTTGATAAGGACTCTGATAGCTTCCCCACTTGCTTGTTTTAAACAGCATGGAGGTGGGGATCATACTCACTGTTGTCTTCAGAACAGTAAAGCTGTGGAAGGCATGTGTACTTCTTATGAAGGACAACATCTGGATGGCTCTTACTTTTATAAAGTTTAGTTGGTACTAAGTCAGAAATGTCCCCGTTCTCATCTGCTTTCATCTGATCTGGGCACATGTGTAAGTAGAGGTCTGTCCCTCTCCATGTATAGACCTGTGGAACATGTTGCAGTCTACTTGATATACCAAAAGTGCTCTCATCAGTGTTCTTTCAACTCTGAGAATATGATTCCAAAGAAAATAGTTTAATTTTTCGAAGTGTTAAGAATGCTAAAGCTGGGAGACCTTGTCTTCACAGTGTATGTGTGGATATTAAGAAATCCAAGCACTGAGCATTTATTTTAGGATTAGTCCCAACATAAATATTATGCTCCTTTTTTGTCATTTGGTATAATCCATTTGAAAATTGGATAAACTCATTTTAGACAAATAAGTTACTGTGGAACAAGAGTGTCAATATGAAAAGGATTGGCATTTAAAAACCAATTTTCTGGATTTTTTTCCCCTAGGTAATTCATAGACCCTTCTTGAATGTTCCTTTCTACTTCCTACAAACTGTGTGTCTGAAATATGAAATGAGAAATGCAGTTGTCTCAAAGTATGAATTTTCTGTACATGGAATTCTGTGAAAGCCTTTTCTGTTTTTACATTTGCATTGCACTAAAGAATCTAAACCCAACCCTCAGCACAAGAGAGGTGCCATGGGCATTGGCAGTGACTTTATTAATATGGTGTTGTCAGTAAAGCCTTCTGAAGAAGCATCTTAGTCACTTTTACAAAGAGAAAAGTGATGTATTACAGACTAGGTAGTGGTGCAAGACATGTCTTACCTATTTAACTTTTTCAGCTGTGGTTTAGGTTTTTTGTGACTTAAACACTATGGGTATTGTCTGTAGTATTGGGGGCAATAACAGGTTTACCAGAAGCATGTATTGCTCGAGAGGATAGTGTGGGGATGGGCTGCTCTCCTGCTCTCTCAAAGTCTATGAGTAGGATGAGTGTGAACATTTGATGTTCTCTATCAGATGTAGCAGTTGGCTTCATTTGCACTATGTCAAGTGCTGGGCCCTGCCTGCTGGTCAAGCCTTGCGGGTGACTTCTTTGGTGATGGATGTCTGTTGTGAAGCTGTCATCTACTCAGAGAGAAAGAACTGATGATTTTCTTGTAAGGCTGAGGATGCACTACTGGTGTCTGCTGACCTCTGCATAACCTGCTGAGGATGGGGTAGTCGTGCTTAGTAAGTTACAAGATTTACTTATTACTTATGCTTCAAATGTGGGCTAATTTCCCTGTGAAATCTGTGTAAGGAAGATTTGGGTTTAGATGCTTTTGACTACTGCCAAGTTAACACTACTTAGTTTATTTAGAAATTTTTTTGTGTTTCAGCTGTTGGTGGATTTATTAAGAACATGTTTTTAGAGATGTGCAATCTAACCAATGGTGAAACCTGACTATCTTATGTTACATTTCCTTTTCCTTGATCTAATTCAGTACTCTGACAGGGATATATCATTAAGTACAACTAGGCTTACGCATGTATATCCAAAACAACATGTTTCTGTGCATATTTGTGTTTATTGACTGCAAGATGAGATAGCCATTGTTTTTGAACAGACATTTGTATCCATAGTTTGTCTTTGGCATGGCAGCACTTCCTTATTTGTGGGTTGGTTGGGTAGGTAATAAACCATTCTCTCCTTGAACTGTGAGGAAGAAGGGGATGAGGGGCATAACTTCCTACACAGTCAAACTTTGTAGGAAGTTTGACTTCCTACAAATAAGTAGGGGGGACTTAAAGGAGCTTGACTTGTCACATCATTATTATCCCATTTTCTTTCAGTTAGTTACTTAGTGCTTATTTCTAATACTGAAGATGCTGAGATCACTATTAAGAGCATTTGGAGGTTTTTTCCCTACTTTAAAAACTTACCTGTGCTGCTAAGTGCAAAACCCTGTTAAATATATTCTTTGCATGCTCTTGTTTCTTGTTCATCTGAAATTTATTGTGTTTACAGTTATGTCTTTCTCAAAGGAAAAATAGATATTTCAGGACCATCTTGATGGGACTGTTGCTTCTGTCCTGAGAAATACCTCAAGGAGCCACTTGGACTGAGAGGATGTCCAGGTGTCAGTACTGCCCAATGTGTCTTGCTCTGTGGTGCCCAAAGCAGTGGTGGAGACCTCTAGGCTTCAGTGCTTTGTCAGGATGGATGACATCATTCAGTTATTGAAGGCCTGGCTTGGGATTGCTGCTAAGACAGACGCTGCTACAAACTTTCAGGCATAGGTTATATTTCTTAAGTCAACAATGAATGCAGAAAAAAAATGCTTCATAATTCAGTTTTATGTATGATAACCTAATCTTTAAAAAGGAGTTATGATTTTATGTTCTTGTCCCTTCCTGCCATTGTCTATCTAGGATTTGACTATATATATAAAAATATATGTATATATCTATATCTATCTCAGCAGATTGTTATTTTAGTGTTGTAACAATGCTATGCCTTTTCCTCTTTTTCTGAGGCAGTGCTAGGGTTCATAAATGCAACTGCAAACACAATAGGATCTTCATTCAAATCATGGTAGATCTACATGAAAGAGCTCTCAGAAATTGAAACCAGAGCTGAATGGGTGGTTGAAAGGGCTAAGATTTTGTCACAGTGCCAACAGAAAATTTAAATTTTATCTGTTTTTATTACTTTTTAAAAGAGATGCAAACCCAAGAGATATGTTAAAGGAAATAGGACAGTACCAATGGCAAAGTGCTTCCTCTCAGTGCTGGTGAACTGATGAGTGGTTCCTGATGAAGATCTGAATATGATACATGGTTTAGTCCTATCCATATTGATGGAAGAATTGAAAGGATAGGCATTAGACTGAACTTTGGCAATTTGCCTGCCTATCATAACTGAGTAAACAGCTTTTGCATACCACAGTTGGCTGAAAAAAAATGCATGTAAACATTTTGCTATATTAACCGTCTTTAATATTTAGGTTCCAATCTTTTAGATTAAATTTCCTGATTTTCCTGTACAGGAAATGGAATGTTTTGCAATGATAATGTTATCCTGAACTGCAAAATATTTATACAGGCACAGGTCTTCATCCTTCCTCATAACGTTTTAGGAGTACCTGTATTCAAAAAAGGACGTAATAATCCCAGATTTTAAGGCGAGGCTTTGAACATGGCCTGGTAATCACACTTTGGTGATAAAATGTTGAAGAAAGTGTCTATGATGTTGCAAGACCTGCTGACCTACATCTAAGTTTGTCTTTCCTCTCCCTATCTAGAAATGCTGAACTTTTATGGGGGGCTGCTCAGCATCTGCTTATTATCCTCTTAAAATCCTTTTAACTGGACTGGTGCTCATCACCAGGAGAGCTAAGTCAGGAAACTTCAGCAGGACCTGCTTAGAGGTGCCCTTGCTGTGATGAGCTGAGGCTTGGACCTCATATTGTCAATGGGGTTTAGTAAGAAGGACTTAGAGGAGTGACAACTGCCATACATATGTACTTTACTTACTATTATCCTTTAACCTGAGGCTTTCAAGTTGGTTTGGTTTATGTTCGCTGTGCAAAACAGCATTAAGAAGAGAGAGCTTGCATTAGTGCTTATTATGGTCACATAAATGCTGAAAGAAGAGGCAGCAGGCTTCAATTTTTCTTGTTGCCGTTTCTACCACTGATCAGCTTAAACATCTTCAGCATGTGATTTCACTTGTTTTCTTTCTGTTTTCTTAGCCCTTTCCTTAGAGTAAGTGTAAATTGTTGTGAGTTACTACCTATTGAGAACTGTTCTTATGTAATACTAATCTTACCATTTGCTCTTTTACTGAATCACCACAACATTCATCATTGTGAGAGCCAGGTCCTTAGAAGGGAATGTTTAAGCATGTTTAGGTTTGAATAGGAATAACCATGAACAGAAACTTATAGTTACTTCACAGAGCTGACCTACTGAATTCAGAAACAGGTCTGAGTGCAAAAATATGACGTAAGTGTAGAAGTGGATTTATATTGCAAGTAACAGTTATGTTCTTAGGAAACAATACAAAGCTGCATTTTTGACAGCCCAGCTGGATGCTTCTGTATCAGATACAAATTAAAGTTTCTGGCATTTAATACTGTGTTTAGAAGTGTGCTGTACTCAGAATAAATGGTACTGTTACTCTTTGGACTGCAGCAGTTAGCATTTTTGAATCTGGAGTGCCTCTAATGACAGAGTGCTCAGTGCTGGCTAAGCTTGGCAGGTTTTCTGCTTGATGGAAAACTGGGTTGCCCAGAGCTCTCTAAATATTTGCTAGCTAGGGATCAGCGAGTAGCACAGGGTGATAACATGTTCACTGATGGGAATGTACTCTACCATACTGCCTCGTTCTGTGCAGGCAGATGTGAGACTGAGCACCCAGCTGTGAGGGGCTGATGCAGTCCAGTCACATTGTTTCCTGTCTATCATGAGCCACAAATGAAGACCAGCTGTAATTTTGATAACTTTTTACTCTGATTTTTTCTTCCCATGAATGTAGATGCCAGCAACCTATGCTGCTGGGATGTTCATAAAATCATAGAGTATCCTGAGTTGGAAGGGACCCACAAGTATTATCAAATTCCAACTCCTGGCTTTGCACAGGACAACTCTGAGAATCCTACCATAAGCCTGAGAGCATTTTCAAAAGGTTTCTTGAACTCTGTCCTGGTCCCTCTGCAGTATGTCTCTGTTTTCAAAGTAGTCAGTAGTTCCTCCCAATTTGGTATGATCAGCAACTTACTCAGTATGCCTTTGAGTCCTGCATCCAAGCTGTTTATGAAGATGCTGAAGAGAACTGACCCTAAAATGGAGCCCTGGGGAGCCCCACTAGTGATGGGTCACCAGTCTGATGTCACCCCATTCACTACAACCCTTTGTGCCTGGCCCATGAGCCAGCTGCTCAGCCATTGAATGATGTTTATCCAGCTGTGTGATGGACATTTTGT
Organism: Pardalotus punctatus; assembly: GCA_013400915.1. Lineage (NCBI taxonomy): Eukaryota > Metazoa > Chordata > Aves > Passeriformes > Pardalotidae > Pardalotus > Pardalotus punctatus. The sequence continues at coordinate 963,112 of VZTX01015307.1, forward strand.
CCAAAAGGATCCTGTAAGAGATAGTATCAAAAGCTTCACTGAAGTCCATAAAGATTACATCAGCTGGCTTCCCTTGACCTCATTTCAGCATTTCAAGCTGAAATTAATATGTTCAGGGAACTGAAGAGCTTGGTCAGCTTCATGTAGCTGTTAAATACTTAAAAATGGGGCTCATAAGAGAACAGACCAGAATGTATAGAGCAAAATGTGGTATGGAGAGGGTCATGCAAGTATTTTGCTGCTTTCCTAGTAGTTTGCTTTTCAGAATTTGTTTAATGTTTATTAAAAAAGTTGCACTAAATGAACATACATACTCCATTACCATAATTTTTACAGTGGCTCTGTGCAGCGTTTTATGTTTTTGTTGTTTTAATTTTTAATACAAACCCTGCAGTGAACAGGACTTGGAAAGTGCAGCTCTTAGTACAGAGTTAACAGAATCTAAAGAAGGCTGCTCCAAGTGCCCAGTGCACATTACCCTCCACTTACTGCTTTCATTCTAGTTGTAACAGTTTAACATTAAATTACAGTTTAATGTTAAAAAAAACCCAACAAAAAAACCCAGCTCTGGAAAGTTCTAAGACCTTGTTGGACAGCTCCATATTCTGTGAATCTGCTGTTTTTCTGCTCCAGAGTTCCTGATTTTTATATCAGTGCTTGGGCTTAAAAGATGGGCAGAAGGAGCTCCCTGAAGGCATGTATGTGTGAGAAAAAAGATATGAAAGGCTTCAAGAGTTCTTGTTGCTTGAGAAATCTTATCTTATTTTTCCAAAGGGCTTGTAAAATAAAATTGTAGATGCTTCCTCTCTCTGAAATTTAATGTCATCAGTAGAAAGGGTACAAAAAAAGGAGATCTTTATTAAGAGCTCCTTGGCTATTCTGCTGGGAGGTGGTAAAAGCAACATTTTGCTCTTGTTATTTTTTTTTTCTCATTATCTGATTGCATGTCCCTATAAATCATTTTTGCTTTCCACTAATTTATAGAAAATTTCATTTTCCTTTAACCAGATTTTTGTCTGCAATAGGAAAGCAGTCCAGAAAGAATTTTAGTATCTTCTGCAGAGAACTGCAAATTCATATGCATGATTGTTTGATGTTTGTGCAAATGTGTTGCTACAATATTTGTAAAAGGAAATGATATGGTAGCCAGATAAAGAACAGCACAAAGGAAAAAAAGCGTGCCGTGCTATTGCTGGTTTCCAAGCATCATCTGGGGCTTGCAGTGTCAGCCAGAACATGTTGGTTTCATATACTCAGTCCAGGGTAACTCTCTTCAACTCTTTAGAGGCTCTACGAGTCCTTGGTTCTCTCTGAGGGCGGTGAAGGAACAGTTTCCTTCTGTAGACTGGCTCCACACCTGCTACTGCTGTGCATCCCCACCCCATGGCATATTACTGTATTTGTTAGGACAAGTAAGCTGCTTTGGGCATTCTTCTAGAGATGGGGTTGTCTGTTGTCTTTTTAATTTGTTTGTTTGTTTGTTTGTTTTAACTAAAGATGTTTGGTTTGCATTTTATGGTTATGTGGAGGGTTTTTTCCCCAGCTTCCATAAATATTAACTATCAAACTGCTCTGAAACTTTGAATGTTAAAATGGTCCTGATCAGGCTGGACAAGGTAGACAGGGATTCAGGTCATTTGGTCCAGGGATTGTGCTTAATGCAAATTATACTACAGGAATAAAAATAAGTAACATAAGGATGTCCTCTATCACTTGTGGGTTGTGTTGAGAGTGTTTCAAAAAGTATTCTTAATAATTATGGGTTGAGGGCAAACTGATGGAATAAATGAGAGGTGCCATGAAACATCTGAAATGGTTGGTTCTGAGAGCTTTTGTTCCCCTTGAAAATTAATTTTTAAGTCAAAGGACCTTATTATTTCCATACAAGTGAAAAATATCACTTGGTGGATGTGCTGCATACCCTCTTTGGTACTTCAAAAGCATCCAAGCACTTTTAAAGCACTTCATGAGATGGTCAGGAGCAAAAAATCCAGTTTCATATGAAAGCTGTTTTCTAAACCTTACTTCTGTGTCTAAGACCCTTCAGATTTATTTGTTTATTTATTCACTCAGTTATTTTATTGGGGAATGAAATTTTGGCCCTGATACTTGTGATACCCACATGAAACTTGGAGACACTGGTCTGTAGCCTTGCAACATTCTGGTTAAATGTTCTCCCATTAGGCTGAGACAGTCTGTTTTAATCTTTTCTGCTGGAGCTGCTGCACTTGGTATACATAATTAAACAGTCTTTAAGCAAGAGAAAGGCTTAGGTCCTGGTGCGTGGATGGGTTAACCCTTGGTGAGTTGAGCTGGCCTGATTTTAGAAATTGGTCTGCAGCTATTCTTTGCTTGGTAATGTCATGAAACTGTCAAATATAAATGAGGGTTTTACTTAATCTTTCAGATAACCATTTAATTTTATGCCAGTGGGTTGATAGAGAAACCGTGTTATATGATGCTGTAATAGTCTGTTGTTCTTGATTGTTCTGTTACAATAATGAGTGAAAATAAACCAACTGCTATAAGGTTTGTAAGCTGCTAAATGGGCATTTAATTTTATGTGAGACTGTCTAGAGAGATGCTGCACTAATATGGCTTATGAATTGAGAAGTGGCACTGTTTAAAGGTGTCTGCAGAAATAAAAGGAAATGAAGATGTTTATAGCAAATGTCTGTCTGACTGACAGCTTGCATGTTGGTGGTAGGAATTGCTATTAACTCTGACAAAGAGGAGAGCCGTAGCCTTGTAAATGGAGGCTTTCCTCAGCTGTAAATGAGTTACATCAGAAAAATGGAGGATATGCAAGAACTTCAGAAACCATTTGAATGAATGAAAAATATCCTATTAAGGCTGCAGCTATTCTTTAAAAGAGAAATTACATGATGAAGTGAATGAATGGTACATTCAGGTTTTCTCTGTCTTTATTGATTAATGTAGATGCCTGAGTCTCACCATGGTCTAATCTGAGTGATCAGCAGCAGTGATCTTTGAGCACTGTGGGTCAGATTCTGACATGTAAGGAGAGGTTATGGTTTTTGCTGTACTCTGAACAGTCCTTTTGCTTACATCAGATATGAATTTGGCCTTCTGCCTCTCTTCCCATTGCAGTACTTCTGTCCTGAACTATCAGTGAGTAATTACAGCAAGAGTGCTGTTCTATTGATTTTAAACCCTTCACGAAAGAAGCTTTTGTGAAAGGTTTTGGTGCAGACTCATTTAGAAGCCTTTTTTGTGGTTGTTTTTTTGTTTGTGTTGAGCCTGCTGTTACTGGGCTGGTGGGTACATGCTGGTTGCTGACAGCCAAACCTGTCTGCTGAGCTGCACCAAGATCAGGGGCTTGAGAGCTTTCTCTTAACTAATGAAGCCACAAGTAAGCTGAGAAAACAAACACAAGGCTGGGGCTAAGAAAGATCCCAAAATTTCTCAGTTTTGTGTGAGCTGGGCCAGACTCGATGTGGCACTGACTTTGCCTCTGGCTAGCTCAAGAGTTTCAGACATGATCTCTTAAGTGTTTGTGGCTGCTGTCACACTGCCTTGGGTGCCTTTCCGGAGGTAGATCAGGATTTCTGGTTTTCTCTTCCCCACCATGCTTCACACGGAGGAATGGATGTCACCATTTAGTACTTAGAGAGTGGAGAGCAGCTGTGCAGCCTTTCTGGATACAGATGTTTGACGTGTGTTGGGAGTGCAGCTGGCCAGGGCTCCGTGTGTGTTGCTGGCTCACAGTCATTGTGCTGTAACCCAATGTAAAGCTCAGCTGGTGCAAGGATATGCTTTCACCATCTTTACTTGCAACATGTTCTTGTGCCTGGGATGCAGGATTTTACCACTGAACCTCAACTTTATGTGTGACCAACTTCTGTCAGCCAGTGTCAAGCTGTCAGTTCTTCTGTACACATCTTCATTGTTCATTCTGTAAAAGTGAGCTACATGTAATACTATGTAAGCAGTAAAATTACTAGGAGAAAATTTCCTATCAGTTGATTGGAGTATTTCTGTTCTGCTTGTAAACTATTATTTTAGTCTGGAAACATCACAAATCACCTCCTGTTCAGCTTAAATCCCTCCCTTGTGGGTTCTTTGCTGTCTCTTCACTGGAGCTCCCTTTACATTCAGGAAACGGTGATGAAGAAATCAACAGGAACTAATAGTTGCAATATTTGCACAGGCCTGAACCTTTATGACTTCATTTTAAATGAACTTGAAATATAGAACCTATATAATAGCTACGGCACAATAACAAAGTGCTTTCCATTTACCCATAGTTAGAAGAGATGTGTGGTAAGTGTGGGGTAATAAATGGCAGGTGTTTATTCTTCTCAGCAACGTCCACTAAGTGCAACACAGGTTTCAATGTGTTTCACTACCCTGAGTTTTCTCACCTTTCAAAAGGTGTTTTCTTCAGCTGTTCTGATGTGGATTGAAGTACCCACTTACCAGAAACTTGTTAACTATATAATTTTACATCTATTTTTCTGGTTCAAACTAAGTATTGATTTGTAAGAATATGCATTACTAGTAACAATTCCATGCAGCTCTTTCATTTTTTATATCTAGAATGCTATATTTAGAATTTATAATGGCTTTATCTGTTGCTGTCCTGGAGGACAGTTTCACAAAGGCTTCAGTGTACTTTCGATTGCTGTGCTAAATGCAGCAAGGGTGGGAGGAAACCTGGGGTAAGAATGCGTTTGTTCTTTTATTTTGTTTTTTTTTTAGTTTAAACCAATGATTGTTGCTTTTTTTTTTTTAAGGTGGAGAAAATATACAGTAACAAAGAGCTGATGTTTTGAATGAAGCTATTCTGCTGAATATTTAGGTAGTATCTAGAAATGGTCTCATCCACTGTGTCATCATTAGCAGTAAATTACTATGCTGAGAATGGGCTGTCAGTAACTCAGATGTGGAGTAAGTGAAAGGAGTAATTCCATCCCCATCAAAACATAAAATATAATAAAATGCAATTTCAAGCTCATATTTAAATGCTTTTTTTTTTGCTGTGTCCCCTTAAAATAGAAATGAAACAGTTACAATAAAAAGTAAAGGTTGAAGGAAGAGGAGAAAAATAAGTATGTAACTTAACTGCAGCAATCTTGTAAGTTTTTCCCTAATGTTTATACTTGCTTTTGGACATGATACAGGGTAGTCTACTTCTGGAAGTACTGCAGTTTAAAATCAATTTACACTGAAAGACGTTTTGCCAGGATATACCAGTGCTATAGCAAGAAACCCATCATTTTCTCCTTCCCCTTCCTTTTTGGGGAGTGGGAGCCTTGGATGACTACATGAAGCACCATAAACTATTAATTTTTTTTAAATTCTGAAATGGAAAATGTGACTTAGGTATGTTTTCACTCCTTATCATACCAGTGAAGCTTTTGGGGCCAGATCCTTTGGTGCTTTGAGTTGACAAAGCAGTTCCAGAGTTGATTGGTGCTTGTACTGAGGTGTTCATAGATAATTTGGATTAATTTCTATTTGCTGATTCATGGTATGGCAGAGATGAGTAGACATTTATCATAAGAGTAGATGACTGTAAATTGATAATGTAATTTCTATGGAACATAGAGTGGATTGAAACCACCCTACCTTTTCTCTGAAGTTAAAAAGTTAGTATTTTACAGAAGACCCATTGAGTGGATTTTCAGAAGATTGGCTGTCCTTGCCTTAAAACAATTAAGCAATGAAATTAGAGTTATAGAAAATCGTAATGAATGAATCAAAATTTATCCACAGATCACTTGAGTGTGGATTCTCTTGCTGTTTCAAAACATACCCTTCCTGTTTTCTAGAGGCTTAGAAAATTAGGTCATTCTCTATTAGTCTAAGGAATTAAATAACTACATTAAAGGAAACTGCAGGATAGGTTTTCTGAGAGGCACAAATTCCAAGATCTGTGCTACTCTGATAATAGTCTCATGTTCATGCTATATTTGAAACTTTCCCAGCTTATTTCAAATTATGCTAAGCAGCAGGACTCTGCACTATTCCTCTTGTAGACTGCTGAAATATTAGTGTTAGCAAACATTTCAACTTGCTCAGCTGTCTTCCAGCTCATCTCCTTAACTTCAGCAAACTGTTTCTTTCCCTTTATTGGCATGATTTTAACAGGCCTGTGATTTCCATTAGAAAGAAGGGTAAATGGATTGTGATTCATGCCTTGCATGGAAGTCTGGTGTTGTTACGAGAACCTCTAGAACAATGACAGGGAACCTCTGACAGAAACTGTCTGCCCTTGGCCACCTGAACACCCTTGCTTCCTTTTCTGTGCTCTCTGGTTACTGCATGGCATTAACCATGGATACTGCACAGGTGGCCACTGGACGCATGGGTACGTGAATGTTTTTGAGCTGTACCAAAGTTTCTGTCTAAGGGGACATTGAGGCAACCATGCTGTCCTGTCCTTGTCCCTCAGGGTACACCAGGGGAGAGATGTCATCTTCTTTTCTCTATCCCACAGGAGAATACAGGCCTTTGCAAGTCCAACCAAAGATGACTAGGAAACCGGAAGGAAGGTGTAGGTCTTGATTTTACCACCAAACACTTGAGATTCATCCCTCCTCAACTGGAAGTGAAAATATGAGGCCCTTTGGCTTATCCCCCACAACTGGAGTACTGAAAGGGAATGTGCTGGGAAATGCAAAGTTTTGGGGAGAGTGAAAATGAGCTGTCTGTTAGTCTGTGCTGACCTGAATGTGTGCTGCTTGTGAGCTGCCACTGAACCAGCTTGGATCTGGAAGCTGTAGATCAGCACTTCTGTAGACACATGCTGATTTTATATCCACCAAAAATATTTGAAAGTCCAGTTTGGGCTTTGTGGAAGCCATGCCTCACCTAGGGATACTGAGGTTGCCCAAGACACCTGAGATTAGAAGGGAAGTTGCAGTGATGAATGGACTGCATCAGGCATGTGTCTTCTTGTTGAAGGTTGTGGGTTTTCTGCCATCACCTGTACATTGCCAGCATTATTCTTTTATTGCCTTGCGACAAATGGGTTTTGGAATGGAAGCTAGATGGAAAATATAAAAAATTACTGATATTATTTATAAAACCTATTTGCAGGATTTACATTCTCTGTCCTATTTCTGCCAGTGATATTAGCATTGATGAATTCTTATTTAGAGAAACACGGATCTTATTACATCAAGGAGTAAATATGCAGTGTGATACATGGAGATTAGCTGCGCAAGTCATTATCTTTGACATACTGTCTTTACTGCTGTTAGTCCTTCTCAGCAAAGCATCTTTTCTATATTTAAGTAATTCTAGCTGAAGAAAAAATGAGATGATTACCATACCCTCAAATCTCTTCTAATGATTTTTGCTAAAGTCAGATCTGGTCTTATGAAGGAGCTGTTTGCTAATTTTGAGCATATATTGTATGTTTGTAAAACAGTAACTGTGATGGTGCTAGTTAATCTCATTTCTCTGGAGTGGTGACAAAGCTAATAAAAGACTAAATCAGATAATGATTTTTATACAGTAAACGTTTGCTGCTAAACAGCCCACCGACAAAATGCCACAGTCTTTTAAAGCCTTTTAGCACATGCAAACCCTCCAGGATTTAACTGATTTGCATGAAACTGAATCTTTCCCAGAAGTTTTTCCCTTTACCACCATGCTTTGTTTCCAGAAGGTAATTAAACCCTTGGAGACAAGCTGAGTAGTAGGAGCTTTGTGCCACAGAAAATCCTGGAGGTGGGACTACCTGTCGCATGATGATAGCCACTCCCCTTAATGAGCTTCTTACTGCCCGCGTTGGTGTGTCCTTGGTAGATTGTATTTGTAATGTTCCTTGCACCCAGCGATGCTCTGGAGGGGACTTGCTAACAAAACGGCATTCAGTTTTGCCGCTGAAATGACAGAAAGACCAGGGTGATTTTCCTCTTCTTGCTGGAGTTCAGCTTTGCTGACTACAGTTAAATCAGTCTTCTGAGGATGAATCATTGGTAGCTCATAAAAATAATTTCTCCAGAGAAAATTTTTGGCTTCTAAAATAGGCAAAGCTGTGGCAGGATTTCCCTGAGGGGAAGGCAGTCCTTCCCAATCACAGGGCTTTACCTTACTTCCAGTTATCCAAGCTTGAGGGCTTTTACTTTGTCTGTGTATCTAACAAGTTTCACAGTAAAAATGTTCCGAGTAAAATGCCAAAAAATTAAAAGTATTCTTCATCTCTCTGTCACTGTCTGTTAGGGTCTAGCCTAATGCATAAAGAAGTGGTCTTCCCGGGCTTTCATTTTTCCCCTCTGCAAGCACTGCTGTGTCTTGGTCCTTTGTCAGAAAACTGCATTAGGGTTGAGGTGTAGTGTTCGTGGGGAGCCCTGTTTTGGTTTTTGGACTGCAATTTTTGTTTCATTTCAAGAGCCAAGGTTTTCATAAATGTCTAAAAACTTCCACAGTATTTGGCCCCTGCATCTTGTTAATTTGTTTTCCCTTTTAAAATTACTTTTAAGAACAGTCCATGAAATTCAGCTCTTCTGATTCCTAATAAACCAGTGCTGTGTGATAGGAAGGAAAATGAATGCTTGGTCTAATGTTTGTTAATACTTTTAATAAAAATTTGTGAAGCACAATGCTTGTTGTTTTCAAGGTGTTTGGATTTGGTTATATGAAATGTTACCTTATGCCTAGCTGAAAAAGGCACCAAGATGAAATTGTGAGGAAAAGTAAGGGTGTGTATCAGACAGATGAAAGACAATGATGTACCTGAGGATGCTCAGGGAATCATTTTTAGACTGCAATTAAACTTCAGAAGCCTGTGACTTCCAGTCCTACACTAAAAAAATTGGCTTTCCTGAATTAGATTTGCAAAGATGCTACTGTTGTCAGTGGCAGCGGCTCCTGGCTCTGTGCCTAGCTGGGCTTGAGCTCCGGAAGAGATGTTAGGCTCTTGAAGCAGTGTTTGGGTACCACTTTGAGGTAGATTGTGGTACAACTCTTTGGGAACTTATAGCTATACTAGATCTGTCACATCTTTGGCATTTTATCAAAGAGGGGAGGGAAATATAAAGGTTGCATTTCTGAAACCCATGAAATTTACTGGTCTGGAGAAAAAGTGATTTTTTTTTCTTTCTTTAATTTTGATGACTTTTGTTTCAATGTGAATAAAACAAGTATACTACTGGCACAATGGTAGCACAAATGCACACAACTCTGAAACCTTGCTGAGAATTTCTGTTGAAGCTTTATTTCTTCATTAAAAGCACCTACACTTTCTGCTGACAGAATATGTCTTCAGGGGAAGGGAGATAATCTGCTGACTTGCCAAGATTTGACAGTTTGAATAAGCCACAAACTAAAATTTCCACTGTACTGGAAACTGCAATGTTTCAGGTTTTTCCATTCAGAATTGGAAAGAAAAGCTGTTCTTTTCCTAACACACAAACTTAACTGTCACAACATGAAATGACATAATAATTGCAGAAGAAGGGTGACAGTAGTAATGAATCCAACTGTTTGACTGTCAAAATATTTAGTTTCATTATATTATTTTCTGATTAATTTGGATGCCACTTTATTAAATATTTGCTGAAATCAATGCATATTGATTAGACTTTTGCATGCCATCCCATTTTTACTCTCAAATGGCAGATCAATCACGTGAAGGTTTCTAACCACACAAATATAGAAAGGTCACCCTCTCTATGACACTAATACTGGCTTGGGCAATGTTCACTGCTGTGGGGCCTGGTGGTGCTCTATGTATATGGGGTAGAAAGATGGCTAAGGGAACTTGTAAGGATGTATCATGTTTAGTGTGCTCAGGGTTGAATAAAGGAGCATTATGAGGAAACCACGCTTGACTCTGAAATGCACTTGGGATTCACGTATTTTGGCTGCTGGGACTGCAAGATTTACTACAGTGCGTTGAAAGAAGGATTGGGTGATGTCTGGCTATTAGGTCTCATGATCTAGTGCTAGAAAAGTGATGTGTGTTCTGATTAATTACTAAAATACTTCTCTTAATAATTGGAAATGCACATCTCTCACGGTGTCACAGGTAGGGATTCACAATGAACAGGAGACAAGCCTTTAGTGTCAATGTGAATAGGGCATTTTGACAGTGGCAGACCAACACTTGTCCCTCTTTTTTTTTTGCAGGCCTGATTATTGAGTTTAGAAATGAGACCAGGGCAGCCAAAACTGTGCCACTTTCTCGTGCAGCCGAAACTGGAGAACTCACTGCTGCTTAATCTTTAATTTTTAAGACATTATTAGAAGACATGGTAGCAGCAATGCCTAATATGGATCACAAGCAGTAGCTCAGTTTATCACGGATGAAACAAACTCATTTCATGTTCAGTAGACTATGAAATGAGTCACAGCTGTTCTTCCTCTCTTGCACAGTGACACACTGTTCTCATTAGAGAGCATCCATGCAATGGCTCGTCAGCTACTTCAGCACCCCTTGCTTGGTGCACGTTCCTGAGCAAATCTCTGGGGGTCAGCGGTGGTAGGTCAGCTCCTGCAGAAAGCACCAGTGTGGTTCTTTGGTTTGGAGCTTGGGTAAAGGACTGAGGATGGTTTTGTTTATGGAATAGCAATTAATATATTTTTCTGTTCAGAAATTTGAGTGTAATAATACAGCTGTAATGTGCAAATGCTCTCCAGTGAGATTTTTTAGTGATAGCATTTACTTCTGTAGTGTCTCACAACCAAGTATTATTCCAATGTGCTGGATGGAGAAATTACAGCTCCTCGACTGGCTATACCCTAGACTTGTGTAGCCTCAAAATGTTTTAAGGCCCTGGGCAAGAGTATTGCTGCTTTCCACCTTTCTTGTGTTACTGTCTTAGCCTTTACTACATGTGATAGTCCATAGTTTAATATTTTACCTATGGAAGTTTTAAATGCAGGCAGTGGCTATTCCTGTAATTTTCCTTGCATTGCTGCTGGCATGACTAGCTCTTCCACACCACCTGTGAAGATCCCTATGATGAGTGGAAACTGTTTCTCCTTTAGGGGCTTATTGGGATGCTAACTAATAAGCTTCAAGAATGATTTCGTTCTGTTACAGAGCAATCCCAGCTCCTCTGGGTCTGAGCAAACCAGTGAAGACAGCAGGGTGATGTGCATTAACCCTAGCTTGTTCAACACATAAGCACAGACTGTGAAGAGTGGTGGTGCTTTGCCAGAAACACTCATGAGTCTCTATTTTCTTTAATTTTGTTTCTTCCTTTACCTCAAGTAGACATCTAGTCGTATATGTCTTTTAATGAGATTGACTTTTGTTCTCTATTGGAAGATTAAAAATAATCACAGTGAAATAACATTCTGATTGCAGCACCTGCTGCTACATACTTGGTCTTGTATTCAGGAGAATGACATGTATTGCCCAATTTCATACAGCCACACAGTTAATGAAGTTGTATTGTCCAAACTGTGCCATTTTATGTGAAAAACAAGTGGTATGCAAATCATTCTATAGTTTGAGGCTTACCATGCGATACAGAGTTCATCCTGTGTCATAGAACTGTGCTCTGAATTTTCAGTTTTGTTTTTTTTTCTTAGTTATTCCTTATGCTCTTGGAAAAAACCCAAAACCAAAGCAAACTTGAAAATGTGTACAATCTGTAAAATGCCTTGGAGCATGCAGTCTGCAAGAAGTCTGAAGCAAAGTGTCAAGGTGTAAGCTCTCCTGGTGATGTTACAGACTGTAGTGTGCTGCACTGATGTTGAACATTTTTCCAGCTATTGAAAAATCAATAATTTTTTACAGGACCTGGACAGATCCTTAGGTGGTTTTGATGGCCATGCATGCTGCCCTCCTGGTTCCTCAGGAGCTAGACAAGAAGGCACAAGTCAGGAACTGGGATTCAGATTGTGGCTGGGATCATTGAGCAGCCCAGGCTGCAGGGTGACCTGAGTGTGCCTAGAGGAGGAAGGAGCCCCAAGGATGCCCATCTGCCCATTTCTTGACCCAATGAAGAGAGAAAACGAAGCCCTAATCTCAACTACTTAAAATCAGAGAAGTGTAAGAATAAAAGGACTTTTGACTCCAGTCCCTGGTTGTGCATCTCATATCTTTCGTAAAGTAGTCAGTCTCAAGTCTAAGCCTGTTCAGAAATTCTCTTCACATCTTCAGGTGAAGCTTCTTAATGGCAAGTTTACACCCATTTACTCCACTGCTTTCGCTGTCCTTTGACTTAATCATGCTTCTCCCCTCCCTACTGACTATGCTGGAAGAGCAATCCTGGCTTTTCTTGGCTTTAAGTCCACAGGACTAAACAAGCCAAGCTTGTAATACCTGGTAAAAATGTGCTCTTCACTTTTCTCATCCTCAAATCCTTTCTCTGCACCTTTTACAGTTCAGATGCTGCTTTTTCTTTTTTTTTTTTTTTTTTTTTTTTTTTTTTTTTTTATAAACCGGAGTGACCTGATTAAAAAGTATTTCAGATGGGGCTTTGCCAAAGTCTTCTGTGGTAGTATCTCTTTGGTGTACCAGAAGATCATGTCATGCTAGCAGATAGTGTGGGTTCTCTTCATGTTTTTATGTTGAGTAGTGTTATCTATCCTCTCTGCATAGTGGCTTGGAAAGATGCAGAAATGACATCTCAGTCTTCAGAGTGAGAGTTGTGGCATTGGCTGTTAATTCTTCTGTGCCAAAAATATGGTGGCGTCAATGTGGCTGGCTGGCCCTAAGGTTAACTGGAGGTTGTCTTTATGGGCAGCCAGCCTACTGGTTTCCTGCACAATTTTGGTGTGCCGTTCCTAGCAGATACATCAAAATCTGCCAGTCAAGTATTGGAATCATTAAATGCACTGAGGTCTAGATTGATGGAGTCTAAGTCTCACTCTACTATTTCAGGTAATGAAACCTCAGATCAAAAATGTACATTCGTATTATATGTTGACAGCTGCTGGGTATCTTTATACAATTGTCTTCCTTTACAAAGGTCACTAATTTCAGTAACATGGGTATGTAATTCTATAAAGTTTTGAGCTTTTTTTCTAAGTATGCTTTTATGTCTTCCTTATGCACTGATATAGCATAGGATCATTAACAGAAGCACTTCATAGAAAAAATATGGAGGGATTAATAAGTAATGGCATACTCAAAATTCAAAATGAACAAAGTTTGAGGACTTGCATTTCTGTATCATTAACCCAGGAAATTACAGGGAGAAGGTACTGCATTGGTTAAGCTTGGAAAGGCCCAAAACTGTGTCTATAGCAGACATGTATTACAGACTATTTATTATTTATTTATATTTTAATTTGTAATCCATCTTGCTCTGTGAATACTCCAAGTTTGCCAGTTGGCATTTTATACTTTGAATATGTTTTCTCTAGATACCTCACTTGGTCAGTTGCCATCTTTGAATGTGTGGGATGATGTTTTGAATTTTCTTTTAGTAATTTTTCTTTTTTTAAGACTGCACTGTAGAAAATTATATTTCTCTTATTATGACATTGTTTACTTTTGTCTTGCTTAATTATGGGATACTGCTCACAGTGGAGGAGTATATGAGGCAGTGAGTGGTGCTTGCAGGTGATTAATTGTACGGTGAAGCTGAGACACTTGATAATTACAGAACTTGTTGGTTGTGACTGTGTTCCAACTCTGAGAAGTTTATTCATTTTATATGAAGAGGGGCAAGAGTAAGGTAAACTGCAATGATATTTATGCCTTTTTCGATTGCTTGTATTGCTTTTTCTTTGCATTTGTCTTGGATACTACTGTAAGAACTGGTGGGTTTATTAATGAAATACGTAATTTAAAAGTTCAGGAACTTCCCTTATAGGTTAAGCTTTTAAAAGTTTGTTGCTTGCCTGAATATGAAACTGGTTTTTCTTAAGCTGAGGAAAAATGTATAATATTTTTTTAATAAGTTATACTACATTAAATTTGCACTTTTACTGGGAAAATGCTCAATTTCTCAGTTTTAAAAATTTTGCTATGCTGTTTTCACAGTTCATATATTCACTATACTAAAATCTGCAGTGCTTGTCACATATAGCTGGCAAAATGGAGTGGATGTATGGTGGTGTTTCAGATACGCGTGACCACATGGCTACATAGAGTATCACCCCCAGAAGAGGAATGTTATGAGTGGTGCACAGCTTCAGTTTGAAATGTTTGGTATCGGGATTGGTGGAGTGGGAAAGGTTTTCCACTTCTAGAAACAGCAATACATTATGCACTTAGAAATGATGCCTTCTGTTTTTACAATTTAAGCTGTATATCAGCTGACCTGGGGGGAAGAAACCTGTTTTGGTGATATCTATCCCTTTGTTCAGTCTAGTTGCATACACCCCCATTTTATCATCCTTCTGGTTTTTTAGGATGCTCTGAATACCAGAGAGCCATTCAAGGATGACTGATGCATGAGTTGGAAAGAAGTCCTCACTATCCAGAGCCACATCAGTTTAAGAGTATAATCCTGCAATCACCACTTTCTGTGACGTGGAGTGAGACATGTAATGTTCTCTTAGGTGGTGCTGTAGTTCATATCAACCTATCTAATATTTTGCTAAATTTGAGCCTCTTCTGCTCTCCTCTGGCTGATAGAGCAGAGTGGCAGGGAGGAGTAGTTATTTCTCACTGCTGTTTCTAACTCCAAACCTTCTGATGCTTTGATTTGGGGAATTGGCGGAGGTTTCTGTTAGTGAGGAAGCTCTGGCTTTCAGTGTACCTGGTGGGCCTTGTCTCAGGACTGCACAGTGATCCAGTACAAATTGAGAGAAGTAGGACTATGTTTTTTTTACTGATACTCTTCATTATGTTGCATCTCCTACAGATAATTTTTTATTATGAATGTCCTTGTAATGCTTTCATACTGTATCAGCTATTTATGAACACGTTATCACAGCTAATACAATTCAGTTGTGATTCTTTAACATCAATGGACACTGTTCTTAATACTCTGCTTCCTGTAGTGGAACAGAAAAAGTGGAAATGACACAGTGATGTTCACTGTCTAGCTAACCCAGATTTTTTTGTTGTTAATTCTTGGTTGTTTGGGGAGTTTTTGTTCATTGCTTTTATTTTGGAGGTTTTTTTTTTAGTTTTGCCATAGCAACAGTGATGACACAGAACATTAAAGTAATCCTTATTTTGGAGATTATTTTTAACAGGAACAGCGGTGCCAATAGCACAATGGGCCTTTGATCTTCAGGAATGGCTAATTTTTAACTTCCTGAAGTGCTGTGCAAAGCTCTGCTCTAGGAATGTAGTCTCTCATATGCAGAATTCCGTCACGGAGTTGGGAGCATTAAGGGAGCATTAACTGATCATTAATTGAATCTAACTTGCCTAAGGTCTGTGAAAGGAAATTATTTTACTTGGTAAAGTAAGCAGACAGTATCTCTAAAATGGATTAGTTATCACAACTTTTGTTTTTTTTAAGGTTCTTTTCCCATCCTGAAAAGGGAAGACTCAGAGGTGATGGTGTTTTGTTTTGACCAAATACCCAAATTAAGGATTTTTATTTTCATCCATTTTGTGCATTGCTTTCAGCCATTTCCTTCCCTGTGCATTTCATTCTCCTTCCCAGATCTTTCCCCAGAATATCGTTGCTTTCATGCACTAGTTCCTATTTTGGGAGCTGCTAGTTGAACACACTTCCAGCTCCTTTTTGAGCACCACAGAGCCACTCTGTAGCTTGTAGTTATTGGTAAATACTGTCAGGTACTTCTTTGCATTACCACTCAGTCATAGCACCAGAGAGGAAACATTAGGTCAGTTGCAGTGAGTTTTCTTTCCCTTTTGGCATTTTATCCCTTTCCCAACCCTATGCTCTTGGCTGCTTTTTTTATTTTTTTTATTTTTTTTAATGTGATTTGCTGAAACAGGATTCTACTTGACCCTCTAGAAGGCTTTTGTCTCATTAAAGTAAGAATTTAGTAATCCCTTTTTACACCACCAACCCAATTACAGTGAAAATGTATCAAGGCATAAGCAAATAATTTGTAGCATAGAGCTGCCTGGAGAGTGAGAAGATAATTTCCTACATAGGTCTGCCCTAACCAGGTTGAGAACGGCTGGGCTTTTGAAATGAAGCTTATTCCTAAAAATATAGTGGTGTTATGTGAGCTAGTTAAAATGAAATATTGAAATTGTACATCCCACAATACATTACACATTTTATTTCTGATACCGCAAAGCTGAACAAAGAAGTCCTCGAAAGAATGAATTTTATTAAGAAGATAATAACTTTGCCTTGAGACTTCCTCTGTTTTTACCACCTACAATTATCTTAAATATAGTGGTGATCTAAGTTATTTTATGACTTGTTCTAAAATTTGGCAAATTTTTGTAGTAATTTCAGCAGATGGGTAATTTCTTGCATTTTAAGACTAGAAGGGGCTGTGGGGTGAGCTGATTTGACCACTGGTGTATGACAGGCAAATATATTTTACAAAATTAATTTCTTGTATTAATCCCTAAATTAGACTAAATCATTCCATCCTCAGGAGATTAAACCCAGGAAGAGTACAGGAAAAGGGATGCTGCATAGCGCTTGTTGATAAAAGAGCCTTTTCAAATACTGTTTTGGAGGATAACATCTCTCAGGTAATCATTTCTTCCCGCCAGTTCATTAGGCTCTTTATGAAATCTTGAAAGACTTTTAAATAAAGTTATCTTTATTTATTAAAATGTATTTATTATTTTTATTATTATTTATTATATAATTTATTTATTATAATTTATTTCTCTGTGTTGCTTATATAATCCTTCCTAATGTATGGTGGAGGAATTTCAGTGCCTTATGTCCAGGACCTTCAATACTCAGGGGGGAAAAAAAAAATCTCCTTGGACACAGAAGTGGCAACAGCAGACACGTGTCACATGTGTTTAAGTTCTGAGTCTGGAATGGTGCAGGCTTATTTGAGACCACTGCAATTCTGTGTGGGTGCTTCATAAGGCAGTACAAAGCATTGATAAATCTTAAGTGTTCTGACCTTGCAAAAGCAGTCATTGTAGAGCCTAAAATATGTGAAAGATTGCATATTGGATTTAAGTTTTATGATTACTAGGAAACCCTCGAGGGACATACTCCTAAATCATATGTGACAGTTGAGCATCTCTTTTTTTTTAGTGTTTGTCGTCTCTAGCACTTTTAAAAACTCCATGTGAGGGTATCTTCCTATATTTTTTAGGTGCTTAAAATGTTAAAAATATGGCCATTCAGGTTTTACAAGGTTGTTATCACAGGAGTAAGAGTAGATATAAACATTTTTTGTTGATTTTGCCACAGTGATGAAGACTGTGGTCTGTACTGTGGATTCCTACTCAGGCCTACTCAGTGCCTGCAGTCAGCCTGAGCACCTTTTCCTGGCTGTACCATGAAATTAATGTAGGCTTATGCCTTTGGGCAGGATATAATTTCCTGTGGAATGACATGTCTGTTTGGGAACACTTCATTTTTTCAGTTCAGAATTAATTTCCTTCTACTGTGGGCAAGAACTAACTATTACGGGAAGGTAATGAGCTCCTGGCAGCTCCTGCTGTTGTCATGCCGTGGAAGGTGTCAGGTGTGGGTTCGTAACTTGTGTGCAAACTGTTCATGATCACATCAGTCACTGTGAGCTCTGCTATCTGCAGATCTGTTAGAAACTAACTTCTCCTTTCTACTTTTAGTGAGACCTGCAGATGTGTGCTGCTTTCTAGGGGTGACCTTTTTGTCTGATCTTTTTACTGCTTTCTGATTCTGAAGTGCTTTCTTATTTTTAGACTGATTTGGTGGCAGATTGAGCTCTACTGTGTGCTCTGAATCATAGATTTTGTTGTGACTTCTAATCGTTTCAGTACTTTCCAGCTGGAGAAATATATTCTTGTACTGTTTAGTAACAGTTGTTTTTTATTCTGCTGCTATAATCAATACTTGTTTTTTGAAGCTGTGGAACATTTTATAGGGATGTACAAACAGTGTAGTCACAGGCTATCCTTCCCTAGCACCTTGTCAGAGGTGAGAGCAGTGCATGTGTTTGTGCAAAGCCCACAAGGCAGAGGTGCAGGGAAAACATCACTTGGTGTGGTAGAGTTCCAGTGAGAAACGAGAGTGGGAAAGAATGAAGCCCTACATCTCTCCTTTCCTACTCCAGTGTATATTCAAATCATGTCCTGCTTGTACTGTGTGTGTAAGGATGTGTAAGAGAAGGATGTATTGCTAAGAGTAAGTAAGAGCGAATAAAGAAAAAGGCAAATACTTGTCTGTTTGTTTCGGAAAGACGAGCAGTTTGACTACACAGAATTTGTCAACTGCTGCTGAGTTCATTGCAGCTGAGCACAGAAGCAAGGAATTGCCTTCAAGGTCTGCAAGGTTTGGAGAAACATTTTGCACAAACTTTTAAATTTGTTTTCCATCTTGTCTAGTTGTCTTGAATTGATTTAAAAATTATGTTTTGAGTTTTTAATAACTATGAACCCAGGATTTTTTGATTTTAAGTTCTAAGTTCTGCCTGGCCATGGGAAATTTATGCAAGAGAAGACTCAAGCATTTCTGCCTTAAAAGTCTGGCTATGTTGGCGTTTGGCTGTGGGAGGCAATAGGGTCATTTGGCAACAGGATTATGAAAGTGAGCTTTCAAGGAAACTTTCATCTACAGACCTTGCAGGCTGAATCTTTGGGGTACAAGTGCAAACCTCTCATGACTTGAATACTGAAGAGTTCATTTAGCTCTATTTGTGATTAGTCTGTAGAAACAAGCTACTTAAGAAAAGAGGAGCAGTGCATTTTATTGCAGTTTTTCTGGTTTTTACTTTTAAATCAGTGAAACAAACAACTGCTTGTCATGTCTAATCCTTTAGTGGTGGTTTGGCCTCTGAAACAGTTGCTTTGTGTTTTTATTAGTTAACATTCGTATGGTGCTGTTCGTGTGAGCACTAGACTTGATAAGGTGGAATGTATCTCACTCAAACGCTATGTAGGCAGTCAGGTTAAACAGTACCAATTATTTAAAATAATATTTTAGGCATGAGATATTGTCTATGGTATGGCTATACAGGCAAGTAATAAGAAAGCTATGCCATGGATTTGCTGCTCATTGACGGCACCACAATTCTTGCCCTTCTCTCTCTATGTGTACTTTTTGCACGGTAAGCAGTAGCTTACTCCGCTTTGCGCCTTGCAGTTACGGTACGGTAAGAGTAGATTCAATGTAGCCAGTTGCCCAGAAGCATACCCGGAGAATCCTCTAAAAGCTATAAATGTTTTCCTCTTCTCCCGGACAGCATCACTGCCCAGCTGCAGCAGAAACCTTAAAAACCCCATTCAAACAAAAAAACTTCCAAAAAACGACCTTATAACATTTTTATGAAAGTAAATAATCTAGTCTGGACTTGAAAAGGATGTTTCTAGCAGTGACAAATAACACGTGGATAGTTTATTGCATGTACAGCTTGACCAGTCTCTGTCTTGAAACTTCTGTTGTAGGCAGGTATATTCCATGTCTGGCAAATCTGTAGTAAATTTGTTTTCCCAAAACTGTGCTATTGTATCAGAAGGTGACTTGATGTCTGCAACATGTTAACTGTTATTATTGCACACTCAGAACTCCTCATATGCATTCCTGACTTTGGTTTATTTTCTGTTGCCTGATTAAATAAGACCATACATTAATTTTAAAAATGAATATTGATAACAATAAATTTAATATAAATAAGATTAAATAATTATTTTGATCTGGTTTGCTACCTCAGTTTGGTTGTCATGTTGTGTGAACATCATGCATTTGAATGAAGAAAAGTGAAATAAATATATTTTGGACTTAAATTGCGTACTTTTTGGATCTAATTAAAAGACCTCTCAGAGCAGACCAAATTTTGATACATGCCGCAGAGGGAAATGTGGAGATTACAGTAAGAAATTTTAAAATAGCATTCCCAGGAGACTTTACCAAGTGTGCTTCCAGAAATTGGAGAGACACTGGTTGACCTGACTAGATATTGATCTAAATAATTGCAGTTCCTGTTTGAAGGCAAATGCAACAATAATATTGATCACTGTAAATTAATCTACACTTCTAGATAATTTTTTTTTAACCTGAAGGAGTAAATCTGTTTGTTCCAGCAAGCCTTTCTACCCTTCTTATCCAAAGTTATGCTTTTTTTGCATGTCTACTCCAGGAAAAACTTTCCCAGATATTACAGTTCCAGTGTTTCTGCTCTGCTCTGCTGTGGCTGCAGAACTGCACTCCTTTTCCTTTGGGTACATTACTGCCCAAACACAACAATAATTGCAAGTAGATAAATACGGGAAAAAATACTAACTAAAGGACTGTAGTTCTAAAGAACTATTTTTGTGGGTGTTTTCCTTGATGACATGAATGCAAAATACTCAGACAGTGCAATTCTAACAACAGTAGTCAGTGTGGGGAAGCACTGAATGATGCTATGACAAGAACTGGATGACCTTGAGGATTAAAGCATTAAAAACACCAATAAATCTATAGAACTGACTGGTCCAAGGTAAAAGCCAGTGCATGTTGAATCAGACCCATTAATTTATTCTTTCATCTGCAGTAGCTGCACTGCTTGAAAAGGATCAGAGTGTAGTAATCATAAAAGGAGTCATGAAGGACCAATCTGACATAACAAACCAGATGGATCACACAACATTCTGGTTAAGGACTGAAAATGTAAGACAAAGTTGATGCACCCACAGCCTCATCTTTACTGGTTCACACTTTCAAGAAAAGTAACTGAAGTTGGAAGTGATGCAGAAGAGGGGTTGCAGGAAAGGCAAGGGTCAGAGTACTGGAACATCCATGTGCTGAGAGCTGGTAAATGCACAGAGAGAAGAACCTTTCAGTTTAGTACCGAGTGTGGCTACCTGGAAATAGCTGTAAGAAACTTTGGGATAGACTTTAGAAAATGTTTCTAAGGAGTGACCTCCTCAAGAGTTTTTGAATAGGAGACACATGGAATTTGTAACTTCCCTTAGAAAATATAGTCTGTAAAAGCACTGAATGAATAGACTCACCAGGTTTCTTCTGGTTTTCTGTCCCTAAAAATACATAGCAGTTGTTGAGCAACCTTTGCATTTGGTTGAGAACCTGTGTTTAGTTTTAGTTAAGTGATGTTGAAGTGTTGGGAAAATGTGTGTAATTCATTTTGTATTCTTAATTACATGCTCTGTGTTTTCTACTTTTCCCACACCAGTTTGTGCTTTACAAGATTGGCTTCCTTTAATGAAAAAGTTGAGATAATGTAATTCCTGACCTGTTGTGTGGAGAAACTCAGAGAAAACCAAATTAAAGAGTCCAGGGCTATAAAGCTACAGCATCTGGCTGGAGAATTTATAATTTTTGCACCCCAAATAGAGAGAGAAAAATCAGCTGAAATCAGCTATATACACTTGAACAAGATGACAGAAATTAGCCATGAAGGCTTTTGTCCGACAGTGTGTTATCAGGGGAGCAGTTCTGATTTGTCCTAAACCAGATTTGGAGCTGTATTTCCTACTATGGTGAGAGGGGTAGGGATTAATGAAGCGAACTTTTGGATTAGCATAGATGATTATGTGAGGCTCCTGTCTCTTCTGAAACCTTTCTTGTAACCCTCTGGTTTAGGGTATGTTCAAGTTTTCAGAAGATGTGTGTGGTCCTTCATTCTGGAAGGAAGGCCTCTAGAGCTGCCTAGATATTGGACCCTAGGTGTCTAGTAATTCCTCTTGACGTTTGGGAGCCTTTCAGGTGTTGACAATTAAAAGGTATGGTTCGGAGCTGGATCAGAGCTGTATTGAAGATTGCAGTACATTTTTTTGTCCCCTGGAAAATGTCTGTAGTTAGTGCTCTCTCCGGTGCTGCTCTTGTACCATCTGTGAGAGTCATTACCTAGGTGTGACCTACCAAAAAGTGCAGCATGGTAATACATTGGCAGTGTATGCAAACTTGGGCCCTGCTTCTAAGATTTCTGTGGCTCAGAGGCTAAAAACTGTGCTTCCCCTCTCACTTCAGAACCAATTGTCCTTGCAGACTAAGGGATGTAGCAGCAGCAGCAGTTCCTTAGGCATATGTGGAGAGCGAGGCACTGAAGCCTGGATCTGCAGAAATCAGTCCTATGCCAGGGGCTATTTGATCAGATCTGCCAAGAATAAATACCGTGTTTACTGAAAATGGTAATTTTATGAAGATACTAATTTTTCATCTTTAGGGATGAAAGCAAAATTCTTTCATGGTATAAATATCACCATTCTGCACAGGGGGGATGCTGGTTCCAGTGTTCTCTCTCTGTGTGGGTTATTTTTGGGCATTTTAGGTGCAGGAGTCTGCCCAATATGGTTTATTTTCTCATGCTTCCACCCAGTGGGGATTCTTAGTAACTCTGACTCTTTGCAGTCATTTTAGATGTAAAGGTTGTAGAGTTCTGCATATACTTTTCTGTAATACCTGAAGCTGTGTTTCTTGTTTGAGTGACATTTCTAATTAGAGATGTCTTCAGGTTTTAGTAAGCAGGACTTGCATTTCATGAGCCTATGCTGGCTGGGCCTGACCCCCTGTACATTGTCCTATACATTGAATTACAGAATCACAGAATATTGTAAGTTGGGAGGAGCCCAAGGATCAGTGTGGTGGCATGCAAAATAATCTGTTCCATGACCTTCTCTGGTACTGAGGTCAGGCTGACAGGTCTGTAGTTCCCCAGGATCCTCTTTCTGGCTCTTTTTGTACATGGCCGTTACATTGGGTAACTTCCAGTCAACTGGAACCTCCCCGGTTAGCCAGGACTGCTGGTAAATGATGGAAAGTCACTGGGTGTGAGTGCTTCTGGCAGAAGTTCTTGCTTAATTCCAGTAAGATGTATTGTTGGATCTTTCTTTTGAAGTAAAAAACAAAAGAAAATGTGATTAGCACTCATGTCTCCTCCCCCAAAAAACCTAAATGTTAAGAGTTAAAATATCAAGAGCAAAGCAGTGGTTTGGGACATTCTCCTTTTCTTTTTAATCAGCAAAATCCATTCATTCTTTTCCTCTCATGTTTCTTTTTCTCTAGGTGCCAGCTGTGTTTAAAGACAGGAGTTTTAATTTGAAATACACTGAAATTAATCCCAAAGAGAAGGAAGAATATCTCAGGCATGAAGGGTAATAGTATTTCTTCACTGTAGAGAGAAAATTACTTTGCTCTTTTTCTAAGAAGACTTTATTACAGTGGCTTCTAAGTACTTTATGAAAGAAGTCACAATCTTGTCCTTCATGCACAAGAAATTCTGTGTTTCGTGGGATTATTGTCTTTCTTTAATTTCGTTATCAGCTATTGTGGGAGAAAAAAAGCAGCAGGGTTTTTAGTCTTGCCGCAGCTGAATAAATGCCAGTCTTTAAAGGAATCTTCCAGGCAAAGTAGAACATGCAGTTATGGTAACGTTCTGGTCCTGGTTCACTGATGGATGGGAGCCCTTTCCATCTGCTGCAAAGAGCAGCCATTTCCCATGACCCACTAATTAAGCCTGCACCAACATCCTTACTGGCCCTGTTGGTGTATGCGGATGTGAGTGTCTGGTTCAGAGGAAATTGTTCTGATCACCTCTGCAGTGTTCTGTTTTCTTGCAGAAATGCTGATATCTGGTGGTGTTTTACCTGGATATGTGCAAATGTTGACTGGACATCTGCATGATGGTGGTAACCCCTGAAGAAATGTCAGCACTTCTTTGAATTCCCATGCCAGTGATTCATTTTTCTGCATACTGGGAGAGCAGAAGGGGCCACAGATATAAATGCAATTTTTAGGGTCGTAAGTTCCTGCTTAACACTATCAGATTAGCAAGTGTAGATGAATTGGTCTCAGAAATAGAGGGCTTCTGCTGACGATGATTACTGTGCACTTACCTCCTTTTACAGTTTGGTTTGAGAGGTGGGCTGCCCCAGCACAGAGATTTTTGGACATGCCATTGGCTCTGTGCTTGGGGGCCTTGTCTCGTGCTCTTGGGGTCTAACTGTTGGGAAGATTTTGATCTGTTTGACACTAGCTTAGTGTGAATTCTGATGCATGGGTGCGGGAGGATTCTTTTAACCTTTTTAAGGGTCATTAACTTAGAGATGGATGCAGAGTCCTTAAGATAGTAATCATTACTCCTGGGGGAATTAGCAGGAGAGCTGTCTCTTCCCTGACAGCACAAAGATTAAAAAAATGAAAATGTCAGAGTATCCTAGTTGGCACCCAAAGTGAATGAGTCATTTCTAATGCTACTAAAAAGCTAATTCTGCCTTGACTTCAAAGAGAAACATCAAAGATGAGTTTGCTGTTTATCCAGGTGCTAAAGGAAGAGCTTTTCCATGCCACTGCTGCTCTGGCTGAGAGTATGGAGGAGTGTTGTGCTTGCTTGCTATTGATATTGAAATCATTGCATTCAAATGAAGCTTATTGAATGCATTGCTGACACAAGCGAGGGAGCTACACCAGCAGTTTGACAACTGTGCTGTGATTTTAACAGAAGAAAAACCACAGAAGAATAATTAGATAAGACAGCAGGAAATTAGGAGGTGTTCCCTGATATTCCTAAAGAGCAAAGATAATATTCTTCATGGGATCTGTTCCATAACTTGCTGTTATTGCATGTTTCTTGTCTCTCCATTTTTACACCCCAAAAGCTCCATGGCCTTCTGCATCACTTGGTCTTTATGCATACACTGTGTGTGGCAGTGGTTGTCAGGCACAGAAATGGCCTCCTTGGCTATTTCTCCAGACCTAGGGTGGGTGAATTTACCACGTGATTGCATATAGTCACTCACTGTATGTGAGGCTCTTGATTCGCCTTTGAAGGGAAGATTAATTAAAGACACAAAGCCAAGTGAAAAGTGGTATTTGGAAGATTCTTCCAAACTACTTACAGATTTTTTTGAGAATAGATAAGTTTCTGTGGAGAAAAGTGTAGTAGTGCTTATCTTTGTGGACTTCATTAAAGCATTTGAAATAGAGAGCATGAATATTAATAAGAGAATTAGAAAGTGAATAGAAATTGATCACCTGAAAGGATAAAACTGGTTGGAAGAAAGTACTTGCTAGAAGGAAGTTTCCTAACGAAACTTGTCAAGGACCAGTTTTGAGAGAAAATGTAGTTAGTATTTTCACTTAAACCTTTGAACAAAATCAAGGAATGTGTTTAATGAAAGTTGAATTAGCAAAACTCTTATGATTATTTCATTTAAAGCTATATGCTAAGGAAGTGTTTTAGTTAGGCTGAGAGATATTCCTGAAAGGTAATACTTGAAAGGCCCTGGTCAATTAGAAGGAGAAGGTGATGATGATGATGAGGAGGAGAGATAAATAAAGGAGAACAGCAGGTTTCTGATTTCAGCTAGGGCCTCACTTGGACATTGGGGCTAGTAACGTATTTGTTTTCTGGAAGAAATGTAAATTATGAGGATATAGGAAAAAAATCCTTATATCTCACTTTATTTTCTCCATAATTTATAAACAATGTCTTTGATTAAAGAGCTGTTGGGAAAAAAAAAATTTACTTTTTCTGCCTTGCCCTTTTAAATCTATTTTAAAGATTCACTTTGTTGAGTTTTTTCTGTTTTTCTGTCTTCTATGTTTTGAGAACTTGCGTGCAAACATAGCATTCTTGAAGTGGTATTTTTTTTTTGTTACCTGCTCCATGCAAGCTATCTGCAAACATAATCTATGCTCCCATCCTCTAGATTGTCTTCTTGCTGAATTGTAATGTAAGCTGTTGTTTTAGTCCACTAAGAGATGACCCATAGGGGCCACATTGATTCTCTCACCTTGGTGACATTTAGACCGAGCTCACCATACCATTGTTCACATTTCCCTTTGCATGTGACCTAGAGCTGATTTTGAATCTGATCCATGTGATAAATCGTGTCAATTCTCTGTGCTCTCGCTTCTTTCCAGACAGCTATTTTCAAAACCCTTTATACTGTTTCAGCTCTTTGGAAGAGTCACTGTTTCTGCTTTGTATCACTAGCAATAGAAGTGTAAAATATGTTCACGGAATGAGTGAATAAAAGCAAGTGTCAATGTTAGACAAAAGCATTTTCAGCCAGTGATTTAAATCAAGGATGGGGGAGTTCTGAAAAAATCATTAACAAAATTGAATCTGCCTTCATCTCTTGAAGGTAATATTACTACATGCTGCTAGTGGGTTAGATTTTTGCAATGCAGCTGGGGAAACCTGAGGTCTTAAGTTACATTTCTGATCTGTACTTCAGCTTGCTTATCTTCAGATTAAGGGATAATATTTCTCAAATACCTGCTGAAAAGTAACAGCTTTTTGCAGAATCTGTGAAGAAGCGCAAGTAGAGGTGATCTGAAAACTTCAAATTCAGTGTAATGTCTTACTGTTGTAAAATGAGCTCCTACTGCTGTAAATCCAGGGCATGGGAAGAAAGATTGCCTGTTAAAATCAGGAAGAATGAAGCATACCTAGAGTCAGAGGCATTTATGGATATGCTTCACTGGAGAGGTTCTAAATAAAATTGGTGGAGGACAGAGCAGAGCCAGCCAGTCTCACTATTTAATTTCACTGTTTCTCACACATCTTGACATGTATATGTACAAACAGTATATTTTCTGAATAGGTCTAAGCTTCATTCATGGTTTCCTGGAGCTTGCTAGACTCAGGAAGCTTTTGAAGGGCAGATATGCTAGCTCTGTTTTTTCCCAATTAATTGTATTTATGTATATAATGGTTTTTAATAGTTGAATCAGTCTAAAATTTGGAGGAAAAAATATTGTCAAAGGTGACATTCTGTGTTTGTCCACATGCCCACACTTGCATATACTATATATACACTCTATTCTAATAGAATTTGCCTGCCTACATCAATATCACCTATAACTACGTCCCTCCTGATGTACTTTCGTTTACCCTCCTTGCCTCCACAGTTGCATATACCCTGAGCAACACACGCCAACCTTGTAGTGTTCTTTCTATTAGAAAGAGTTTCCTAATATATCTGGTGACCTGCTCAGGGCTTGTTTGTTCTGCCCAGTCTCAGGGCAGTGGGGGAAGGGTGTGACAGGAGGAGAGCGCAAAGTGCTGTGGGCTGTAGTGAGCAGCAAAGGAGAATGTGTCCATGGCATGGAGAATGTATCCATGGCATGTGGAGTGCACAGGAACAAGAGGAGAGCACATGGAAAGGAAGGACATTCAGTGATGGAGCATCCCCCATGACACACTGCATAAATGCAATGAAGGAAGGCTTTGACATCTTGCATGCCTCCTATACACATTTCTGAATTTGAATTATGCTTTTGAATTATTTGGTAAGTCGCTCAAGTGGAACTGCTTAACTCGGTTTGGTTGCCCAAAGGAGAGTCTTCCTGCATGTAGAATATTGTCTGTGTTGGGAGTTAATTATACAAACTAAATAATTAATGTTCATTTTTGGTAAATCAAATAAAAATAACAAAACAGATTTCTTCTGTCTCTGGTACAGTTTATGTAACAGAAAAATACTTTCCATGTGCAAACAGGCAAGAAGAGCAGAAGAGTCAGGATATCATGATGTTTAAAATCATTAAAAGCATCATGTTTTTTAAAATCCAGGGTCATCTCAACATTGTTCCCACCCCAGTAAATGTGTATGGCTATAGTCTTTATTACTGTGGAGGAGAGTTAAATGAATAACACAAGAGGATGTTTGTGATCACAAGTGCATTTTCATACATACAAGGTACTAATAAAACCACCAAGTATAAGAAAGAAGGTTATGATGAAATAAATTGCATTTTCCCTCTCTTGAATGGTCTTTTATTGCAGTATTTCAGTAATACCTGAAGTGGTATTTGGCAAGATCATCACCTAGAGATGAGCTGTCTCACTGTGCATGTTTCTGTCACTTTATATCTCCTAATGTTAAGAAATGCAGACAAGATCACTGTTCATGTCTCATCAAAAATAATCCTAGGCATTATTTTTTCATTCTTTTGAGAGGTTTCTGCAGAGGAATACTAATGCCAGATAAATGGGTAACACCTTTTATTGTTGCTTTCTTTTCATAGCATTTTTTTAAAAAAAATTCATAATTCTTCTACATTTTGGAATTCACAGAATGTTTGCAGAAAAATAATTAAAAATCTGCGAAATACTGATCACATTTACAAGCTTAAAAGTGATGTTGTTGCCAAATATATTTATTTTTAGGGATAATTCTGAAGGGATACGCAATATTGTGTGGCTTGCAAATATTTCTCTCCCAGCACTTGAACACATAAGGGTTTTTTTTGTCTGTTTTGAAAGTAATATTTTTGCAACAGTTTCTACTTCTGAACTGTATTCTCTGGGAGTTCTCTCATGTTTTTCCTGTCTACTTCATGTCATTCCTCAGGCCTTTGTAATTTTATGTTGAATCAAGCTGTATCAGTCACCGTATTGTTTCTGCCTTGATCCAGTTGCAGGTGCATAAATGCACTGAAGCAGGTATCTTGTGGGACTGGCTTGTGTGTTGAAAGGTGAGCATCTCTCTGTCTGATTAGTTCCGGTTTAGTTTGTCTGCTGTGGGTGAGCTCTCAGAAATATCCTGAGCAGACCAGAACAATCCACCGTCTTAATGCATATTGCAATAAATGCCTTTTGTAATCAGTTTTGGGGGTCTATGAAAACAACACCATAATGTTTCTGAGCCAGTTGATTCCTGCTTGTTCTACAATCTTAGCAGTATATTTTAAATACAAAATCTGTGTCTCTGTTAGAAAGGTGTTGTAAGTGTTTAGGAACAGGCAGAAAAGATGTGTATAATTCCAAAACATTATTGAATTAAGGTCAATTTAAGAATGTTAATAAAGAGTATTTAGTTCTACCACTCTTATCTTCCCATTCCTTTTTTTCTTCTTTGCTGTGTCCCCAGGCAAACACCACAAACAGAAGCAGTCTAGTGGACACCGTGGTGTCTGTTGCATCACTGAGGCCACAGATTTACAACTGAGAAGGGGACACAGCACCTTCCCTCTCACAGTCCTGGCAGCAGGATGCATCTTGTGCTTTTCAAGTATTGGTGCTGTTGATGTCATTACAATGTACTGGTCTTTCTGGATTAGTTATGTCCTCGGATCACAAGCTCTCAACTGAGTGCTAGTTTCTTTGTATTTGATTTTTTAAAATGCATGATTGCAAAGAATAGTGTTTAGTGTGTGTTCTGGTAGCTGTTCATTCTTGAATCTCCTGTTTGGTGGAAAAATAGTGTCATTATAAATGGAAATATTTAAGCAATTAAAATTGAGCAGTACTATTTTCATGCATATGTTAGAGAAAACATTTCCCCTCCAGCTTTAGAAAATCTCTTAGGAAATCTAACGAACTTCTTTTCTACCCAAGCAGAGTGTGCTGGGGTGTAGCAGGTAAAAATCTGCTACAGAGATGCAGTTCTAGGCCTGTGTAATGAGTCCATAGTATAGTTTGGGTTGGAAGGGAACTTTAAGGTCATTAGTCAAATCCCTATTTTGCCTTCTCTTTTTCTGTCACAGTGGTTTCCTTCCATTCCCCCCTCAGCTGCAGAAGACGTGTCACTGTGCAATGCTTTCTTTTCACCCATAGTAAAGGTTTTAGCTGTAGACTAAAACATGGTCCCTTTGAGATATTTTGTATGAATCACATTGTTTCAGGAATGCTTTATAGCTTGTCCCAGGGTAGTGCTTTCAGTGAAATACTCTCACGTAACACCTATCAGCATTTACAGGTGCTTGCTTATTTTTGATAGGGGGAAGGTAGAGAAATTATACTTACTGAGTAGATTTTCATGCTGTACATTGTATAAGCTAGTGAGTCTTTCCTCAGCAATCCAGTATCAGCTGTATAGTTTTTATTGCTTGATTCGGGCTCTTTAATCAAGTAACTGGAAATTTTCATTCTCTCTCCTCTTTCTATCACCTAGAAATATGTTATAATAACATTATGTTATTGAAAACTCAGTTAATGTTCAGACACAATTTTAACTGACACTGAGTCAGCTGTGTTATTTGGGGTTGAAAGGAGGACTTTTTTTCATGTAGTATCTCTTAAGTGTTACTACGTCTTAATACTCCTACTCCTTTCTATATATAGACACTGCATTAAACCAAGAAACACATGTGCCTTTCTCTCATTTGAGGGTTTTACACTAGGTGTTTGTGAACGGTGCTGCCTGTTAGTTGTTATGATACAGGACACGCTTTTAAAAAATGAATTCTATTATTTTTTTCCTTTTTTGAAAAAATTATTCTCTTACTGAAAGCAAAAATTTTCTACAACTTCTGATCTTGCTACATTTCTACACTCATCAAACATAAAGCAAGTTTAATAACAAAAATGTCATGGTATGCTAGTCCTGGCTTTTTCACTCTTCCTCAGATGTTTGCTTCTGTCTTTCGTCAGAGGGGCTGGTATTGGGCTGGACAGATTCCTGCTTTCATGGGTGATCATTCCTGTGCTTCAGTGCTTTGACGTAGCCTTTCCTTTCACCCTCTGGAAAAATGCTGACTCTCTGAGAGATTGCCTGAGATCTGATTTTAGTTCTTTCTATTTGACATTTCTGAATTTTACACACATCTCTAGGACTGACTTGAAAATGGATAAAGGAAGAGAGTGGGATTTAACTTCTCAAGTGACAGAAATGTCATTGCGCTGAGCAAATTTCAGATAGATCAGTTTATGTTTTTTTCCTGATGAGCCTTGGAAGTTTTTCTTACTATAAAGCTGCTCTAAACTGTAATCAAACATTTAGCATGTTAAACTGACAATTTTTTTTTTCACTTCAAGTTTTTCAAAAAGGAAGGAATTCCAACTAGCTAGCAAGAAGATGTGTGGTTTTCTTTTATTAAAAAACACCCCAAATCTCATTGATTTTGATGAATAACTGAATTGCAAAATATTAAAAATCGGATTTGAGCAGTCTTTGTGCCTGAGGAATTCCTGAGACTTATTGTACAAAGGAAGGGGGGAGTAGGAGCAAAAAAACCCAAAAAACAAGAAGAGGAGGGGGAGTAGGAGCAAAAAGAAAAGAAAAAAAAGAGGAGGGTAGAAATTAAAATGAAATGTCTTTTTCATTTTTAAATTCAACATCTTTTTTTCCATTAATTATTAAAGCTAACTAGGACAACTCTAACTGTAAAGAATTAAAGAAATAATACTTAGGTTGTTTCTAAGTTGCTTACATCAGTGTTTAATTGGTATCTCAACTCAGGATTGTTTCTTCTATTGCTTGTATCAGGCTTCCATAAAGAAAGAAGAGAGGTGTGTTTTGATTTCTTTCTGGCCTAATAGTGTTGGAAGTGGAAAGGCCTGGCACTGAAGGATATGAGCTCAGAAGGAGAGCTGAGATCTGGAAGGCACACCTGGACATGCAGGGCTTCTGTATGCAGGTAGGGAGCTGCTGTGCCAAAATTCACTTTCCAGGTCACTGTGCCAGTCTGTCCTGCACTGCTGCTTTCTCTGTGTGAGGTCCTCCATCATTCAAGGCTAGAAAAGGTAACAGTCCAAGTAATCATTTCTTTTTTTGTTGCTGTTAGGGTTTTTTTGTGTGTGTTTTGTTTTGATTTGGTTTTTTAAAAAATTATTATAAAGAAAATACAAATGAAAGAGAAGCTTTCTGTGCATCCATGTTTGTTATAATGTTTGTCCTGTGCTTTTTCTGTATACTCAAAAAAACCGTGACAAGTCTCCAAATAAAAATTGGAGGTGAACCATCCAGAAAGGACCTTTCTCCCCAGTCTTCCTTCATACATAGGTATCAAAGACTTTTCTGTGGTCAGATTAGCTGGGAGTAGATTGGTAAACTCCAGAATAATGTGAACAGCAACCTTAGTTGTGTGGATGTGGTGTTAGTTCCCTCACTTCCCTAATAAACTCATCAGTTTCACAGTACTCAGCACTGTGAAGAATTCAGAAGGTCACAGCCTGTCTGCACAAGATCACAGATGCTTCTGGCAGTGGGACAGCCAAATAGCTGACCAGAATCCTAAAAAACAGTGAAACTGTTGATGTGTCTTTGGTGAGGATGTCTTTGGCTGATCTGCATTACTGCAATATTGGGGCACAGTAATGCAGGATGATAAAACCAGGTGATGGTGCCAGGCTGCATCCCATGTCTTATGGTGTCCTTTCCCTGTTTGGCTGCACACTCTGCTTTTCAGTAAAGCCACTGTGGGTACAGTTTAAAGTTTCCTTCATTTAAAAGTAGACTTTTAAAAAAACCAGAGTCCACTACAGTTTGAATACAGATACTAGTTTTGCTCTTGCAAATGTTAAAACCACTTAAATCCCTCTAATTTTTTGCCTGAATGGTTTCCTCTTGCAGAAAAACCCCCTAGTTAACTCTGCTCTCTTAATGATTATTATGGTTTTATCTGTATCCAAAGTTGCTGCCTTTCAGTGCTCCCATTTCAGGTTTCTCTGTAGAGTTGGGGCTTGATTTACCATTTGATGAGAAATATATTTGCTTATGGAATACAGACTTGAATTTGGCAGCAATTGCAGCAGATATGTATAAAGTCTGCACAGCTACACAGAGCTGTCACTTGTGCTTCTGCTACTCTCTGCAGGGGGTGGAATACTTTCTAATGAATTAAATACCTTGAATCAGGAGGCAACAGGAGCATTTTGGTTTCCTGCTGAACAGCAATGATAAAAATCTGTATTTACACTTAATGCTTTAAATTGTCTATTCCTGTTCACTTCATCTGCTGAAGATACTAATTAAGTATTTTTGAGGTTGGCGAATGAAAAGTCTAGAGTGAAAGTGCCGAAGTTTTTCACACATCCATAAAATAAAGCAAAATGGATGCATCTGACCTGGTCCTAAAATGATTCAGGCAGCTGGAAATGGTCCAGAAGCCTGTCCAAAACTATGCAGGTGTTAGTTGAGATGCCACATGGTTTTCCATTGGCTTTAATGCAACGCCCACTCCACAGTGTGTGGCAGAAAAAGTTCATACCCTGAACAAGCTGTTCTGTGGTGCAACAACTTGTCCTAGGGCTTCAAAGACTTGTCAGATTTCCCCAGTGAACATATAAGTTCTGTCTTTGAGGGGGAGAGAACTCTACCACACTAAGTAATTTAGTTTCATCTGGCTGTAAACATCAGTGTGACAGGTGTTTGAATATTCCTCCTTTTATTTAATATAATTTTATTGTGTTTATCTTGCATTCCTGTATACTGAATGGAGAGAAAGGGGCACACTGAAGGGCTTCTCCATCTGACCCCCTTTTGGTTCCTGCAGGAGGAGCAAAGATGAGCAGCTGAGGTTTGAGCTTACAGGAATGGCCACCTCGCAGCCATACCTGCCAGAGGGCTGCTTTGGGCAGCAAGAAATGTCTGAAGATGTTAGGAGAAATAGAGCAATAGTAATGATACTGACATGGACTGGTAGCTTCATGGTAGCGCACCCTCCCTCCGTCCCTCCCAAGTGGTGCTGTTGTGTTTATTCCCTTATTTTTGAGGATAAAACTGGGTAATACTTAAGCAGTGGGGATCAGAATAGAGGATCCTTTACTAGGTACTGGTGATGTGGCTCCAAAATGCTCTCTTTATGTCCATCAGTGCTTTTGTTAATTTTTTGCTCTTTGGATCCATGTGTAGCTATAAACAATCATCTTGTTTCTTCTTGCACTGTTGTCTTGTCAGAGGCCTGCATAGAAGTATTTCTGGTCTTTGATTTACATTAATTTTTGTTTATATGTATCTTTGATCTCTCTCCACACATATACATGTGAATATGTGTGCTGACACACACACTCAGAGTGTCGTGGTGCCTGACCATCTGCTCTGAATTACTTGAAAGGAAGTTTTATATAAAGGCCATCCAGGGACTATTAAAGAGAGAGACAGAAGGAAAGAGTACTCTCTAATCAGCAGTTCATTAAATAGCAACAACTTGTGAATTGTGCTTATAAGACTGCTGAACACTTAGGTATCCTTGTTTAAAGTGAGAATTCAGAAGTTTATTAGGATCTTGGATAACTGCTGCTGAATTATCCAAGAAAGGCAAGGTGAAAAACCGTATCAATGTATAGAGATATGACATATAGCAAACAAGGTAAGGCCATTTCAAAGAGAAACCTAAATATTTAGGAAATAGTTTAAGTTAGACAGAAGGGGCAGAAATCACGTAGCAGAAACTAAACAAAAGATAGCCTTGATACTGTCTATGGATGGATTTATGAGTTTGTGAAATAAACTTCTCTGGGGAGTCACAAAGGTGCTGTGGGGTAGGAACATCTATAAGGTAAAAATCATAATCAGTGAGCCGGGCTTTCCTGAAAGTAACTCTAGTCAAAGATGCAAACTTAGCTGTGTTTTTTAAAAAATCAAATGACGCACTCAAGGTTATAGTATTTGCTGTGTATTTTAGGAAGAGGAAGATAAGGGTATTGTAAAAATACTGCTTTCAAGTTTAGAAGGAAAAAGTAGGTCACAAGATTTCCATCCTTCCTTTATTTTTACCCTAAAGGGATTAATCTAATTTCAGATCTAGCAATGCATATGCACCCATGATCTACAGAATATTTTATGTAGAAAATGGTAGTATTTATACCAGCAGCATTTAGTCTCAGTCTCTTTGTTTAGAGAAATATATGCAGCAGATGAATGCTGAGTCATTAACTCAGCCTTAGTAATGTATTAATAGCCACCTTATGGACCTCAAATTTGCAGATTCTCATCTGATGCCAGAAAGTCTGGAAGTTTAGACAAAACAAAGAATACTTTACTCCCAAACTGCCTTAAACTGAAATTCTGAAAATGGGATTTGAGTAAAAGACTCTGGCACATAAAATATAAAAAGGATGAAACTTCAGGGTGACAACCTTAACTCTTGCTACTCCATCATATTTTTTTATGATGTTGGCCATAAAAGACTGTATTTCATTAAAGTTAAAACCAAATTGTCAAGCATCACTGTCTAAACTAATTTAGAATTGAATTGAATGAATAGCCTGGCTTTCTTATAGATGCTGGCTGAAGGCTTTCTGCTTGAATTGATTTTGAACTGTGTAGAGATAGGTGCCTCCTGTTTTACCCCCAGAATAGGACTACTTGCATAGGTTCCCAGAAGCAGGTTTAATTGCGGAAAGCTGCAAACTCCAGACTCTGAACACATGGGGTGTCTCTTCGGGTGGTAGTAGGTTATGTTGCCTCTTGTTGCCTCCTTTGACACTGCTGAGGTGTAACACTGCACCAGCTAGCATGACTACGCCAATTTGCTGGGTGTTAGGAGCCTGGATTTGCCAGAAGGACCATTATCATCTGAGCGATTTAGAGGAGAAGGAACAGCTAGGGAAATTGAGGGGTTTGGTGTTTTCTGTCCAGGAGTTTTCTTTTAAGTTCAAAACTAAAAGTGTATTTGTAGGATTTCTGGTCTTCTCTCAGGTGTTTTGTGTAGGTCTAGCAATGCAGGATGTAGGGATTCTTCAGGAAAGGGCAGAAAGAGGGAAAAGCAATTTGCTCCCATTCTTCTTATGACTTGCATATTTCCCCTCATGTTTGAGGAGTCCAAAACCACTTTTACAATCTCTCTTGAAATATTCAGGGACTAGTAAATGTTGTCTTTATGTGAGAGCATTGCTCTGGCTACCAGGCTGCTGGACTTCAGGAGGTGAAGAGGAATGTTGCTGGGGATCTTACAGCCATTCTTCCATAAGCAGGATGTACTGCTGTTTTGTGAGTTACATTGCATGATGAATACGTGCTCAAGCAACTCTGCAGTGCCACCAGTCTGATCCTTTGGGATGCTTGTGGCTTCAGAAAGATAAGAAGGTACAGACTGGGCACACAGACTGAGCACGCAGGTGGGCACTTCCGTTTTCAGTTGGTGGAGGATTGTTTCAGTGTAGCTATTGATAACCAGAGTGATAGTATGCCCTGGATTTATTTGTGAAAGCTCATATGTTGCTGCTTAACTTAGTGGTGTTTGATACAATCTTTTGCACATAAAGGGGATTGATCAGAGATGGCCAAAAGGCTGTAGATTTCCTACAAGGGAGCTCCTCCTCCCCAGAAAGGGGAACAGGGGTTTTATTTCACAAACGCGCTGAAGTGGTGTCACTTCTTACTGCAAAAATCTGCAAAATCTATGTGCTGAGCAGTGGGGGATATCTGAGTACCCCTCTTACCATTTCCCTAAAGGGAAAGTGGTTTTATTGCAAGCAATGAAGTCAAACCAGCTGAGTAGCAAATAGATTGCCTTGATGATTTAGCTTGCTTTCATTTTGACAGTGGTGAACAACACAGGTTATACAGTAAGCCATACGGTACAGTGTTTTCTGACAAAAATAATAAACCGAGATGCCTGTCATCTGATGTAGCAGATATTGAAAGTTAAATGGTCATCATAAAATGGGAGAGTTGTTATCGATCCCTTCTGTTCCCTTGAAGGGTCAAGGAGACAAGTAACCATGATGCAGGTAATCATGTTGCCTTTGGGGTTTTTCCATTAAGTCGTGAAATTTCACATTTCAGTTAGCACTAACTGACTGATGCTGTACTGCTGGCAGATGAGAAGCAAAGTTTGCACCAAGCCCAGCAGTCCCTCCTAGTTTGAGCAACAGCTAAAGAGTTTCACTGTCTAGCAGGTGGCTGCAATTTTGAAAATAGCTTCATAATAAAATTTTCTTCCCCCTGGTTTTTGTCTGACATGCTAATTAAGCTCACCAGGGAAGTGAGTGGCTTGGATTCCTCCTTCACTCTCAGGCTCCTGCAAACAGGCAACAAATGTAGGTAGATGTGCTTATTCAATTGTGGCAAGGGGGAAGGCATCCAGATTCTTGACCTGTGAATGTACAAGAGTGTTTGATCCAGAGAAGGAAAACAGGGGCATGCTGTTCCTGAGGCACTGTGGGCAGGGCAGGGATGCTAATGAATTGGAAGAAGAAAGCTGGATGCC
Organism: Pardalotus punctatus; assembly: GCA_013400915.1. NCBI lineage: Eukaryota > Metazoa > Chordata > Aves > Passeriformes > Pardalotidae > Pardalotus > Pardalotus punctatus. The sequence goes on from VZTX01015307.1 coordinate 999,873, forward strand.
CCCGAAGAGAGTGGCAAGAGTGTGACAAACAGATTGTGTGAGTAATTACTTTCGCATACCTTCCTGACCAATATCAGCAGGACTGGATTTTTGATGGAAAAACTTAATTTAAAAGTTTAGTCTTTTCCTCTGAAGAAACCTGTGCACAGGGGCTCACTGGTGGGTGGAATTTAGGACACTGATTAATTGCTTTCAAGAGATCAGCTGTGTGAATCCTGCTAAGATGCAAGAAACAATAAAAGCTGGCAACCTGCTAAGCTAATGTTACAAACACTTGAGTATCATTTCTAAAGTAAGGCTTTTCTGAGGACTTCGTCATCACTGCTGTTTCAGGTAGGCATTTGCTGGAAGAAGAGGCAGGGAGGAGTCTGGCAAGCTGCAGCACCTGTTTTAGTCTTAACATCCCCTGATGGTGTCTTTATCCTTAGGAGCCTTCCCTGGTGCTAACCCCTGTATAAGGTCCTGTGCAAATGCAGACCTGGCATCTTTCTTCTGTGGTAATGCATAGCCCCCTGGCCTGGTTGTGTAATTGGCTGTGGCATCAGGCCTTGAAGCAGGAGCCAAGTTTTAATTGTATGAGGTTCAGGCTGCATTGCAGATGGATGTCGAGGGTCCTGATACCTTGTGTCAGATGTATGGGATTTGACAGATCTGCACATACCAGGCAGGGATCATCACTTTAAAACCTTGCTGCAGAACAGAGACCTTTGCAGGCATTGGAATGCTGATGGCAGTGGTTTTCATGTCTATATTAATACAAATGCAGTAATTAAAACAGTTACTAAAAATACCAGCAAGGCTGTGTGTTGTACATAGCACATGCTATGACTGTGTGGCAGCACCAGCTCTTGAGAACCATGGTTTTTCATTCTTTCCAGGCTTATATTTTTGGTTCATTTAATATGTTATGACATCATTCACTCTTCATATGGGTTCTCGCAGGTACAAGCCCCACCATGTTACAGCATAGCTAGTCCATGGCAACTTTGAATGTTTGGTTCTTTTTCCTTAGCATGGGCAAAAGCTGAAAATTGTAATGTGATAGTTTAAAGATGCTCAGTTGTATCTGTTCAGTCTATTTCTTGAAGACAGCTGATGTACAGTTCTCACTCACCTCAAAGTGAGAACCATAAACATTTCCCAGACTTCACACAAAGAAATTGGGAACTGTGGTCCCCTTTGACACTGGTCTCTTGCATTGCCTTTCAGTTCCAAACTGGAAGACAGCTGCCTGTAGAGGGGAGGAAACATGAGTTGTCTCCAATGCCTTCTGCAGCTTCTTCTTCCCCACCTATGCATCTTTGTTTCTCATTAACATACAGCAGCAAACTTGGAGAACACAGAGCACTGGGATGAGACAGGAGGCAGCAAGTGTGCCTTTCCACTGCTGCAGTGTGCTGGCACGTGCCTCTGCTTTCTACGTGACATTTCCTGGCTGCACCATTGCCTAGCAGCTGCATCCCTCCCACTCACCCTGCCCCAGTCACCTTTGCTAGCTGGAATGCATAATAGGTGCCTCCCAGAAGTTCCAAGTAGCTCTGTAGGAAGATCCTATCCTATCTTACCCTCTCTCCCATAGATGCATTTCTAGAGTTTGCCACCTGACATTCTTAATTCTTCATGATTTACTAATTTCTGCTGCAGATTTGTGATGTGTTGCTATTATTCCAGAGCAAGGGACACTTGTCTAAATTCCCCTTTTGATCAATCTTCCTAAACAAGCTCTCTGCTGACAGCAAAGACAGTGCAACTTGGACCCACAGGCCAAGGCCTTCTGCACTCACATGTCCCTAAATAGCCAGTGACTGGCTGGGTTAATCTGACTGTATCACCATAGGCACTACAGTTGGTCCCTGTTGTTTGCAGGGAAGCAAGTCTACAAAATTCGGGAAGTAAAACTTTTACTAAGAAGCGGTATCTAGGGGTATAGAGGGAGAAGAGCAAAGAAGAGAAATGGAAGGCTTGTGCATTCATGTCAGTAGCAAGTGATAGCCAGAAATGCATTTTGCTTGGAGTGCCTGAAGGGAGAAGCTATGACTGTGTGGTGGGTTACTTTTCCTAGCAGTGGGGCTGTGGTGCAAATTACACAACTCTGTATTTCGTTTTCCAGTCATCCCTCCCTTAACACATCGGAGACTTGCCATTTGTTGCCTTAGAAATACTTTGGATGCCCTTGAAGTTTTCAGATAGCATGGAGAGGTAATGGGGTAATGCAGTAAGAGATCACTTCTAGTCGGGGATTATTGTTTCTGTAATGTTTACAGTGTCCCTGGGATGAGGTTGAGATGTGGAGTTTTAAATAAGATGAATGATGAAGGAGTGCAATAGTTTCCATTTCACTTGCATGAATAGAGAAACATTGGAGAGCAAAAGCTTTTTGTAAATCCTGTGTGCTGCACATACTGCACTTTGGATGCTTATGGTGAGGTCAAACATCTTTTGAAACCCAACTCACAATGAGAACAGTGCACAATGTGATGAACATGAAGCAGAAAGGATGCCTTGTCCTACAGCTTGTTTTAACAGTGCTTGGATATATTAGTCATGTAACAGTGGTAAAGAATCTTCCTTCTAATGCTAGACAGAAATTCGTTATGATAAAGCCCAGAGCATTATTCCTCAGGCCAGAATCTTTCTGCTTATCAGTGGAGAGATCAGAGATGGGTTTTTCCATATCTTATTCACGCACGGCTTCGCTGCCATTTTGTTTTTAAATACAGGTGATTTTAAGATATTCATTTTCCTTCTCCTACCCTCAAAAACCTTGCTAGATTATTGAGAGCTGCTGTTTAGCATATCATCATCCTGTATTGTTCTTACTGTATGTCTCTCCACCTTTTGTTCAAAGCATCCTTCACCCTTTCCTTGCCTATTCTCCTTTACTTAGCAGAGATTGTGCTTTCCTGCTTCAGGAGCTATATGTAACGCATAATAGCAGTCAGAGCTCAGCATTTTTGCATTAATAGTGTCAAGTCTTGGTACTTGCATATCCCATCATTCTTGTCAGTCACTCATTGCAGATCTACTTTCTTCATTTGAACTTGTCCTCCTAAGAGGATCCTGTCTTTGGAATGTGCAGCCTTTTTTTTGTGATGATCTTCCTCACTGTGACATTTCCCTTCTCATTCATTATCTCTGAATTTTTTTTGATGGAGTATTTTCTTGTCTCTCCCACTCTCTCACTTACATTGATGTAATTAATTTTTTTTTCTGTTTGGGAAGAGTTAATACCACTGGGGAAGAATACAGTCTGTGGTATTCCAACATTACAGTATAGTCCGTTTCACTCTTGCCAGTGCATGAAAACATTAGGAGAAGAGAATTGCAATAAGGAGGCATAGTTTAAGATTCTAATAATAAAATGAGTGACGTAATCAGCAGTCCAGATTCAAAATTCAGAGTACATCCTCACTGTTCTCCACCTCTATACATAAGTTCCCCTCATCAATATATATAATATAATGAAATACATCTCTTAAACTGATGAGTGTTATTGGTTGTTGAAAAAGCATTTCTTCCCTTGTTCTATTATCTTGCTGATTTACAGAAAATGTGTTGTATCCTTAAAGCTAAAAATCAGAAGTTTTTAATATTCTGAAAATAACTTAGTCTAGTTCATACTGCAGATAAACTCTAGATCTGGCAACATGCTTTGGAGCACAGAAAGGCCTTTTTGTGTGGGGAAGGTATATTATTAACTCATCCTCCACTTCTTTTTCATCCCTCTTCTTTCCATCCATTTCCTTATGATCTGCTTGTTTATAGCAAGCCCAAGGAGAGAATAGTGATTTCCAATGCTTCAGGGGCTTGATCTGAATTTCTGGCTGCATAGGTGCTTGTATCAATGCAAGCAGCTAAGTTGAAATTCTCTTCAGGATGTCTGATGATAAGCACATTTCAGTCAAGCTTAAGGATGCAGTTACATATAGAATAAGTGCATTTTGCCTCTAAGGGCACACAGGGGACTAAATGACAAATTGGCAAACCTCATTGCACCTTCAGTGCATTTAGGGAACCAGCACTAAAATAGTCAGTCTGGTGCCTCCTGGATTGTTTTGTCTTTTGAATAAATTGACTGACATGTTAGACAGTTCTGTTTTTCTCAGACAGTGATTCAGAGCACAGACTGAACATAAAAGCTTGGTGAGTTACTTTTACCTATAGTTGCTGGCTAGCAAGGTGGTACTTGAGAAATTAATTAATTAGATTAATTCCTGTCCAGAACTGCCTTCAGTGAAAAGCCATTTTGAAAAATCAATGCCATCAATGAGCTCAAACATGTCAGTGTTTTATTTGGTGACATCCCATGCTTAGATTTTGGAGTCATTACTTGTAATACTTGACTTTGTGTTGATGTCACTTGGTCTTACAAAAAATGCTGAATTCTTCTGTCTGAAAAGGGTTGTGTACTGAAAACTCCCCTTGTAAAGCTGCCTCCAGAAGTTACCTAGTCCAGCTTCTATTCAGAGCAGAACTGATGTCTTAGTTAGATCAGATTTATCAGAAGAGACTGAAGAAACAATAGTGTATAAACACGTAAAGGACTGGAAAACATCGATATAGTGTCACTGTTTCCTAACTGTTAGCACCCTGTTTTCAGATGTTTAAATTTTTTATCACACTTTACACAATTTAAGAATATCTTCTCTCCCCCATGTAAATATTTTCATGAACTTTCATTTTAAGAACTAGCAATCCCGTGCTTTGGAGCAGGAATATGGCTTCCAGCTCAGGTCTTGGTCTTCCTGTCAGCTCGATGAAAATCCATACACTATGCTTTAAATTATTTTAATTTAAATAACTAAAATTTCAGCACACTGACCATCCTTGTCCTTTCTTCTGCTGCCCTGGGCTTCAACACGGAGTCTGTCACTGAGTCTAAAACCAGCACTGAGATGAAGCCTGTTTTATTCCTAAGCTACCTGAGTTCCCACGCAGTGTCTAGGAAAAGGTTCTCTAACTTAATTGCAAATATGACAAGATTTAAAACAGATTTGGGTATTGATTTTATGCCTCATGACAGAACCTTTAGGCTTTAAAAAAAATTATTCAATTAAAAAACCCGCAGAACTTCCTGGATTGCTATGCAGGTAACCAGGTAGCTCCAGAGAATATTATTAAGGCTATAAAGGCCAGTGCTCAAAAGACTGAAATACTAGAAGAAAGGTTATCTTCATGACTCTGCATTCCCCGCTATTTTCTTCTAAATTGTGATAGAGTCTCTCTAACTTGATGATTGCACTCTTGAGTTTCCCGCAATACTTGGGTCTCATTTATAGTACAGACGAGAGGCTGAGAAATGTGTAACAGCTGAAGCAAGAGACTGCAGGAAGAGATGGTACAGTGCAAGGCAGCTGAGAGCTGTGCTGCCCTGGAGAGCTGCATCTTGTTTCTGCCTGTTGCATCATTTACCTGAGGTGCCTTAAACCAAACTTCCTTGCTTGTAATTATAAGACCCTCTTTTACTGAACGAGACTTGGGTCCTGGTTTGCAGGTAGGTTAAGTACCACAGTCACAAATGAAGTTATACCTAAACCAGAGGGATCGTGTCCTATGCTTCTCACTGGGGTTCCTGAAAGTCAGTAGATGTAGTTTTTACCTGAATCTCTCTGTAAATCAGTTACAAATATATAAAACATGGATGATACAGTGAAAAATAAAAATCCCTAATATTTGTGAAGCAGTTGGGCTCAGTTGTGATCATAACACAGACACGGTCAGCAGGAAATTAATCCTTCAGGCTTCTGAGCAGAATGTGAATAGTGCATGGCATGCAAGGCCTGCGGGTAAATGTAGAAGTATGATGAGAAAGCAGTCACACTTAATAGTTGTCTAGAAGCTATAGAAGCTATAACTTCTATGCACTGATTGAGGGAAGGGCCCCTGTGGAAAAAAACTTAATGAGCATTCAAAGTTTGTATTCCAAAGTATGCTTGATAGCTGGATTTAGGCTGCTGAAGCAACTGTAATTCAGTAATTGAGTAATTAATTCAGTAATTTAAGTTGCAAGCTTTAAACTTGCACAGTCTTATAATGTAGAGTTCTCTTAGGTTGTTCCATGAGTAAGATGTTATTTGTGAACTGTATAAAACAGTAGTAAAGACTGGCTCTGTCCAGTCTAGCTGTCTTCCCATCCTAAATTTCTTTTTAATATATAGTCAGATTTTTAATGCCAATACTTAGTTTGGTGGTTTTTTTGTTTTTGGTTTTTTGGTTTTTTTAAAAATATATGTATGCCTGTGTGTTGTCCAACAGATTGAGTGTGCTCTTACTTCCACTACACAAGAGCTTTGCACTCTTTGAGACATTTACAGCAGATGGCTGTATCATGTGGGTAAAATGCTGCTGCATTGAAGAAGTGGTTCAATAGGCCATTAGTATATTATTTCATGCTGATGTAAATGACTGCAGAAGATACAAGGCTACAGGGAATCAAGTTCCATATTCTTGAACAAAACATGTAATTTTGCTGAATGTAATTTACAGGCAGAACTTGTTTATGCTTCCCCTGCCAACAGTGCTCTTCTGGATACTCCATCAAACACTTGGAAGTTTCTAAAATATTGGACTTGCTGTAAGAGGAGACGGGCTCCTTTTTTCATTTTAGAACAGTTAGCAAGCTAGCTTCTTTCACAGATCCATTTCGCTGCCTGTTTCTATAAATTGTTTAAGTACTTTGAAAGGGGGGGGATTTCAGCTTCTGCTTGGAATATCCTCAGAAGTTTGTTGACTAGAAAGAGAGGAACAGCCCTTGTTTCACATTATGCATAATTATCTTCTGCTTAGGGATAGAGACAGTCCCACACTGTTCAAGCCTATCTCCCTGCCTTGACTCCTCTGAATAAATCACTGCTCTGCTTCTGTTTCCCACTTATAAAGTTGGAGTTATTTTACTTAGCTCACCCTCATTAAAAAGCTTTGTTTGTATAAGAGGTAGTGATGGAAAGCAGTTCATATTGCTAATCAGTTTTTACTTCCTGGAATGCATTAGACTGGCACTAGAAAACTACAGCCCTAAAGAAACTTAAAAAATAGATGCCAGTCAAAAGAGAGTGTAAGATTAACCAGGACCCACCTAGATGCTTTATCTTCTTTCTTTCCATATTTAACTTCTTTTTTTTTCTCAAAGGCATTTAGATTGTTGAGGAGCTTAGACCTAAATGTCTTCTTAATCAATTTTCTTCTGTTCTCTGGCCTCTCACACCATTTGTGGGAACTTGTTCAGCACAGGTGATCACCTGTAGGGCCCAGCCAGCATGGTATGCCAAGAATCATCAGCTTGTGTTGGTATGGCGTGCCAAGTCCCTTTTCTTCTCTTGTAGGAAAGTTCAGTCTTGGAAGAGCATTTTCACCCTGTAGCTATTTAAAGCATGCTGGCTGTGAGGGGAAGAGTTTGTAGGAAGTCTCAGGGCCAGCCATTGTCTTCAGTCACACTTGACTGTAACAGGGAGTGGGAACTGAGCACTGATATTAAGTAGGAATTTCTGAACGGCAAATGTGTCTAATTATTTCATTAACTGTGCATGCAGAGCCTTGAAATATTTCAGTTTCTGGCATATTTTTCTTCACAAGAAAGATGATTTCTATTTCTCTAGTCACTAGGCTCTGTTCTTGCACCCATGCGTCAGGTAGAATAGGAGTGAGGTAAAGATACAAAGTAGAGTACAAAACCCAATATATAACTTTAAAAATTAATTACTATAAAACTTACAGGTTGCTTTCTGGTGAAGTTGTATCAAAATCTGTTCACTGATTCTCAGTAATGGTTCAGGTAAGTAGTAAAGCTGTTGGGTCAAAGACAGTACAAAATAAGTCCTGATGCGCTAGCAGGGAAACTTTATGAAGTTTCTGTAGAGGAGAAAACCCAGTGCTTATTTTAAAATTAGGGCCAATCTACTGACCTGACCAGATCCATAGCTGAAAAATCTGTCATAAACATAAACATGTATCTGTGTCTTAAAATACTATTTGAAAATAAGAACATGCTAGCTGAAAATGTGCCACTTGCAGTGGAAGGTCTGTTTTTTTCATGTAGAAATACACATGAATGTGGAACACAGTGTGTGACTGGCCCATGGCTGGCTCATGGGGCAGACTCAGTGTAGTGGCACTGGTGAAAGCATGGGGAATTGAGTGGCTGTCCCTTATGTTCTCACCCAGATGAGACAAGAAGTGCTCTGCTGTATGAGATGGGCACAGTTTCTGCTGTGCAATGGGCACTTCTGTCTGTAGCATTGTCACTGCTGCAAAAGAAGCCTGTGGAGATCTGGTTGTACTGTGTGGTTGGACCCTTATCTGTCTGATCTGCCTGCACTTGGAACTTGTGTTTCTGCAGGTTTGGGTCTGAGGCTGCATCTGTGCAATGCAGGCTCACTGGGAAGTGAATTGCACTAAAAGAAGTTGCTGTTAGTAAACAGTGCTTGTTTGTTGGGGTTTTTTGGTACTGTTCCTCAGAATTCACACAGGTCTCTTGCAAAAGAGACCTTATTCACCATCAGGAATTTCTTTTCCCTGAGACTTCAAGGGTCAAGCCCACTTCTCCTGATGAGAGTACTGCTAGGCTGCAAGTGCCGGGTTAATCTGGGAAGACAGTCATTATCAACAGTGAAAAGGAAGTTGAGCTAAAACTTTCTTTTACACTCAAGTCTCAATCAGAAGTGTTTTCCTGACAGCTAACAGAACTGGCTAATAAGGAGTCCTGCTAACAATAGTGCGAGGGGTTTGGTAGAAAATTTCCTTACTTCATGAAAATTCTGGATCCAAGCCTCTACTGCTCTTTCATGAAAGAAAAATTATGCATACACAGGAAACTAAGTAGCATTTCACTATGCAAATGCAGAGGTATCAAGCCACATCTCACAACATGGAGAAGTGTGGGGCAGTGGAGAATTAAGATAGTTAAATAGTGCAGTTCCTTCGAGAGTTTTATATCAAACTGTTCTGATTATGGCAGCTCTTCACAGAATGAAGGATGAGAAATAGCTGGTGATGCTGCTTTTTAAAAATTCTCTGCTGGGATGACTTCCCAACAGTGCCTGTCAGGGATATTTGTTTTGGGATAAAACCAATTCTCCAGTTTCTTCTGGAGAAAGTAACTTGTTGTCATTTTAGTCCAAACAAGTATACAGACTCAAGTATCCAAAAGGATGGATCAAGGCCAGAAGGGTGGGCACAGTAGAGCTTCTCTCGTCAAAGTTTTCAGCTTTTGAGGAGATAACGCTACTACTCCTGTTATAATGTGTTAGATTACATTTCTCTTGCAGATCTGGAGGCTGGATAGACCTATGATTCTGGTTAAAAATCTGTTTCTATTTCTGACAGTGCCTCCAAATGAGTGTCCTGGGGTATTGGTTTTTTTGCAGACTGGCTGTGGGTGATAAGGTGATAAGGACACTGGTGTCATCCAGTGGAAGTGCTTGAGGAAAGAAGGTCCTTCAGAGAAGAGGCAGCCACAGGGTTGCAGGGACTGTGGGAGATGGGAAGCTTGGGAACTGCAGTACACTTGGACTTCCCCATTTAGCATGTATCTTCCAAAGTGCCCACTGACACAGCATCAGGAACAGAAAGGAAGGAAATGTCTCTGTGAAATGCTGAATCTTCCTTCGTGTTTAAAAGAGAAAAAGAAGTATGTTTGCATTTATAGCCTTGCCTTCTGTGGATCCAGCCATTTACCTGCAGATACTGTTGCCAATGAAGTCTCGATGTACACATATCTATAGAGGCTCCAGGTTTCTGGGCATATTGCTCATGGAAGGGGATTTCCATATAGCTACAATATGCTTTGTCCTGAAAACACAACCAACTGCTTTTTAGATATTTTGAAACTAGACCACACTTATTTTGCAGTAATACAAAAGGCCTTACTGAGACAGAAAGTTCACTGGTCAGGAAACTGTCAGTTTTCATTGCATATATATTACAAAGCTCGCAAAATTTAAAAAAATAAACAACCTGACTGCCTTCCATCTTGCAAATGATGAAGTCTTACTAGATTTTTAATGCCTTTTGGGTTGTGTGACTCAGAAGAACATGAACACTGTTCTGCCACTATGCAGTTTTTGGTTCCAGCTTCCTCTGACTCAGTTGCATTTGGCATGTTTTCACCAATTTTATGTTTGAGGTTTGATGAGCACCTAGCTAGCTACCTATCTGCAAATATCATGTTAAAACTTCAGCCTGGATACAGAATAAAATACACTTGTCTGATCAAATATATACAAATAAGACGCATAGTGCAGGAATCTGTTGCACAGCTTGTTTAGTATGATGAATACCACTTTCCAGATGTTATCTCTGTCTTCTGCTAATGACTTTTAATTCTTTGCTGACTGTCATTAAGAAAATAATTCATCAGAACTGAAGAGAAAGAAAGAGAAAGGACAAAGGTAATAAAGGATGCTGAAGCTATGGAGACTTGCTGTCACAATAAGGCATTTGTTTAAGCTGCCTGGCTGCTCTCTAATCCCCAGGCTGTAGAATGGGGGGACCTCTTGTGCTGGCATAAAAGTGCCCTGTGGAAATAAAAGGGGCTGCCATGATAAAGGAGAACAGGTGACTGTGATCATTCCTTCCCTCTGCCACCTACTTTTTTGCTTAAGGGTAGAATAAAATATAAGCTGCCTCCAGGACATCCATCAACTTTCTTAGATGCGTTAGTCATATTCCATCTTCTGGGCTTGGAAGTGTAATGCCTTCAATTCAGTCTGCAGCTGTGCACCTTCTTTCTTCCTGGCCTGGCTCTCTGGGCTGCAGCAGTGTCAGGCAATGGAGAATTCTTCTCAGGTGGGGGTGCCTGTTATGTTTTTCTGATCTCTAAGTTGTGCCTTGGTGGGTTTTTCATAGCAGCAGATTGGCTCTGACTGTTTGGACCACCCCTAAAAGCACACCGCAGAAGATCAAGGTGGGTTTGTCTGGCCACATTGACCAGTTGGAGGAGGCCAGGGATGGAGAGAGCTGAGAGAGGACTGGAGGCATGAGGATGTCTAGGACAAGAGCTCAGATGTCTGGGTTAGGGAGTATTTTAGGGAGCAAAGGGCTTTGAGCAATGGGATGCTGTGTTGAGAAGCCCAGATGGTCCCAGAGGTATCAGCAGGGTATAGTACACATTCTGGAGGCCAAAGAGGAGAGATAATGAGGCTCTGAGGACAGAGTTACTGTGTTCTAAGTAAGCACTGCCAGGTGGGATGCTGTTTTGGGACAGGGTCATGTTCAGAAAGCTGCTGCCAGGCAGTGAGTAGCTAACTTCTTGCTTTCAAGTAGTAAATTACTTGCTCTAGCTCTGCTTCAGAAATGAGTAATAACACTTCTTCATGTGTTCCAGAATGAAATGTCTTTCTTTCTACAGTGCTAGTAAAAATTTTCTTGTTTCCCAACAAAATGACAAGCCAAGAAGATGTTACAGATGAAGAACATACTGGCATCCTAACTGCAGGGCCTGTTTACCCTTCTGGGGAATGATGGTAGGTGGGATGGAGGTTTCAGCAGCAATGACTTACCATCTCACCTTTACTTGGAAAATTATTCATACCTGAGTGCGAAGATGGATTGAGCTTGTTTCATCATCACAAAGTAACCAAATTCAGTGTTGTGGTATTAAATGATGGCATAGATGGATGAACTGTTGTAATTTAAGTTCTTCTGTGTATTGATGTTGTGCTGCTGTACAGCTTGTTTTCATCAGTATTTTTATCAGTATTTCAGATAAACCTTACTTAATTCGGTAAATCTATTTGCCTTGCAATGTCCACGTGAATCTATCTAGAACCTAGAAGGGTATTTGCAGGTTTTACCCTAAAATTACAAACCAAACTTTTCTGAAGTATTTGTTAACCTTCCTTGGTTATTTGCTAAAAAAACCAGATTGCCAGGAAAATGGAGTTATTTCTTGCACAATTGGCTCCACCTTTTAGCAAGTAAATTAAGATGGAATGTGTACAGACCAATTAATTCGTTGTGAAAGTGATTGTGCTATCAAAATCTAAAAAAAGTAAAGGAGAGAAAAATATGCAATCTTCCAAAGCTGGAAATTTTTAGGGGAGGTAGTATGTGGATGGTCTGCATTTTGCATGTTAATTTTATTCTTTCTCTATAGAATATATTGATACTAAATGACATACACCGAGCTTGTTCTCTTTGCTGACTAATAAGACCCTATTCAAATGTTCCCATACATATTGAACAGAAAATTCTGCAAAAGAAATTGTCTTTTTTCTCATAAGGTTCTTGAGCCTTTGCCATTTACAACTTGTATATATAAATTCAGAAGGAAGGTGTGGAAGATTTATATGTTCCCAAGATTCTACGGAGATTAATTGTTTTTCTTCTTCAAGGGGCTCTTCTCATACAGAAGTAGAGCAATTCCACTGAAGAGCTAAGTATTTGAGTCTAGCCTAAACGCCAACAGAATGCAAAATGTTTTGGAGGAATAAGCATAGCATAAGCTTGCTTACCAAGCTACAGACAGACTTGCTTGAAGTATATTGCTGATGTTATTGATCTAACAATACAGAGATAAATTAGGTATAATATTCCTGCAGCTGACATGAACAGTGAGGACAGTGCCTCTGAGGGGTTTAGGGTGCCCAGAGCCACATACTCTGTGAGATGATGTAAAAGGAAATGTTTGCCTTGTGCAGCTTTCAAGTTCAAATAAGTAGGCTTAAAAGCTGGGCCATTAACACTGTCAGTTCCAGCTTGTACATGTTACAGGCCATAAAGCTTCCTGTAGAGGAACCAAGTAGAGAATTTGTGGTTTAATTTGATTTCAGAGATGGAGATTGAGGCAGGAGGTCACATTGATTCGGTAGTCCACCTCTGCACGTTTGTGCACACTTTCAAGGCCACACAATGTGGAGCCTTTCTGGTTTTAGAGGTAGGATAAGATGTCCTTAAATACTCAGAACTGGTAATTTCAGAATTTCTATTTTTAGAGAATGCATGGTATTTTTAGTGGATTTTTACCAGCATCAGGAAGACATGTTTGTACTTAGGAGTGAAATGAAATTCAGTGATTAAATACGTTCAAACACAGACCCTAGTCTCTGGGTGGCATAATCTCTTGTTACCCTCTGTGGAGTTGAGAGTGTAATTCTGAGCCTTAAAACTGCTTTTTATGTAAGGAAGGCTGACACTGCCATAGCTCAACAAAGACCTTTCATTAAAACCTGGTACCCCCTTTCCACACTCCCCACCCTGGCTTCACTGTGGATATCGTTGCAAAGCTGGCATCTGAATCACATTGTGTTCTGTATGAAGTTACACAGATTTTTGATTAATGATCAGAATCACAACCTCTGTGGTTCCAATAATTTTTTTCATTTGCAATTTTATTTTTGTTTGAACCCTGAATGCAAAATGACCCATGGTCAAGGGACCATTTAGGCTGTGTGCTTTTGTGGATTGAAATTTATGCTATGGGCAGTGTGAGGGAGAACCTGATGAATTTGCTTTCACAGGGGAGTAATTTTTAATTCTTGTTGAACCAATGTTAGCAATATTGAGTACTTTAATGGAGTGAGCCTGCCAGTTGCTGACAGGGATTTCAGCATCCTGCCATCTCGCTCAGCCAGAATAATTTAAAATTGACATGGTGCTGAAAATGAGGAGGCTAAGGAGCCTGGATTTGATGACATATCCATATGTGGGCATGTTTTAAATGCATCAGGATTATCTTACTTGGAGGTTCTGCACACCCAGTGGTGCATGTTTAGTGCATTAAAAAATGGGATACTTTTTGTATTGGAGCAGTTATTTCTGGACATATCAGAACATCTACAAGTACTTTTCTGAGCCATTACAAAGCATATATGCCACCCTCTGCTGGATGTGGTGCACCACATTGCTTAGCTCTGGTGATAATGGAATTACCAGTTCCATTTTGCTAGGAAGAAGCTTTGGGGACCAGAGAATGTGTGTTCATTTAACCTATAATAGCTACTAGATCATGTGCACTTTTGCCATGGGTGTTTGACAATGAGCTTCTTACTTTGTCTCGTGCACCCTGTTTTTCAAGGCTTGATTATTTTATAACCCTCAGATCTTTGGCAAGAGTACCAATTTTTAATATTTTTTGTTCATATTCAAAAAAGTGTCCAGTGGATCGGCAGGCTACTTGGGAAATTTCCGCATGAACAGTTTTCAAAACATTAAAGGTTAAAATAGGGGTTTGGTATTTTGAGAGGCCTGAAATATGGGAAAACAAGCTCCCCTAGGTTTTACATAGAAAATCAGAAATTGTGTTGTCTTTCTCAAAGGAATATGTGCAATGGATAGCTTGCAACTTGGGTGATAGATATGACATTACCTGTCAGCAAGGACACAAGGTGTTCCTAGAAAAGGCAATTCAGAGAAAGAGATTAACTTTTGTTGTTCTGAATTTCTCCTTGGGGCAGCCTCTCTCTCTTCAGTGACAAGAGAAGGAGATGGCAAATTAACCAAAGTCATTGCAAATGCATCCCTTTATGTCCTGAACATAAGAAATGGCACAGGCATTCCTTCAGCATGACAGTAAGGATGCTCATTTTGGTATTTTGGCTATGTTTCACTTTTGATAATGGTATCATTGATTCACCTCCTGTTTTAACTGGGTGGACTAACTTCCTATGAGGAATACTGAATTGTGTAACTGCCTAGCACAGAAAGAGTTACAGGATCTGTCATGGAAAATGGAAACTGTAGCTTATTTTAGTGCTGCTGTGTACTGATGGCTGTACACATCTATCGGGGAAGGTCTGCTCTGGTATTTGCCTTGTGAGAGAAGACGTGTTTGGGAGCGGAGGCTCGGAGAAGTAGGGGAAAAAAGGGGGGAGGTGGCTTGTAGCTCAGTGATTAAGAAAAGGTGTACGTGACTCACCCTCTTCTAACAGAGCTGGAGAAGCAGAAGGAAACCAGTGCTTTAATCCTTCTCATTGCTTTTGTGGCCGCCCTCGTTCTTGGAGGTTTAAATTAAAGGATCAAATCTGGAATCTGGGCCTTTTTCCAGATTGACTTTTGAAGTACTGTTTGACTGTTGCAGAACTGATTGCGCTAAGCAAAGTGCAAACTCTCTGTCGTTGCACTAGAGAATTAACACTTCTGACTGGACTTCTTTATTCCCAGTCACGGATTTTAGCTATTTTCCACCGGTGAACCCATATAATTCTGAATTGTATCCCAGCTGGTCTCTCCAAGTTCCTTCTGTTCACCAAGGTGCTTGTCTGCTGTCCTGTGTGGGTTGAATGAAGTAGACAAATACTTAAACATCCCCTGAGCAATATAAATGCTATGCAGTTAGTTATTCATTACTGGTGACTTTATAAAGCAGCCAGTGTTGAGATGTATCAATGTGCCTGGCTTCTCTTTCCTCATCTGTCCAGACGAGACAGCCTGGCTGGGACAGAGACCTTTTGTTGCAAAAGGCTGAATCTCCTGCCTGAAACATGGAGCTGAGGTCTTGGATATGAGGTCTCATTAAAGAAGCTTGTAAATAAGAAAATTTTAAAATTATAGGGTCTGACTTCAGTTTCATATTAATTAACAAAACTGATCTTAAGCAGCTATGTAACAGTACTCTGTGTAATGCCATCCTGGGAGTAATTTATTTTGAATGGTAAGTGATGTGGTACCTACACATGTCCTCCAGCCCCCTCCCCACCCCCNTATAATACTTTTAGAACATCTGAGGTAGTGAATATAACTTAACTTGATGTACACAATATAATTTTTGTTCTCTGGGGATTTCTGGTGATTTGCTGACAGAGATGGAGCACTCTGTGCAGCACAGTGCCTTTTGTTTACTGGTCTCTGCAGCTATGTCACTGTGCTGGCAGAGAGAGCATACTAGTAACATGCAGCTCTTGTAGCATCACTCCAGACAGTGCTACACATAGAATGGCACTCAAATGAGTACAAACATGAATTGTCTCTTTGATCTCCATAGACTTCCCACAGGCTATTGTTGCAGGTTTTTTCAAGGTCATCAAGTGTTGGTTATAAAGAAAATACTGGCTTTTGTGCCTGTGGTTCCTGGCTAGAAAACACACCAGTCATTGAGCTAATGGAAAAAAATCACTTTGTTTAGATCTGACACTCTTAGAGCATGGGGAAAAATAACTGAAGACAAATTGTATCTTCTGGGTATTAAAACAGGCAATAGCAACCATCCTACTGGACAAATAGTTCTGAAGTCTTAATCACTCTGCAGAAATCAGCTATCATTTCACTAAATTATGATGCAAATGTCCCTTTAGCTTTAAAGCTTAGGTGTCCTTAAGAGAATAAATATGTTTGGCAACACCGTCCAATTATCCTACTCAGATTTATCGCCATACAGCTTCAGCTGAATTTTACCACTGAAAGAACCGGATGAAATCCAGGGTATTTGTGTGTTCCCAGATGTTATTGTGAGATAACTCTTATTCCCAGCTGTTATCAATTCTAGCGAAACAGTGTTTTCATTTGACCTAGCCAACAGCCTTTAAGCCAGAGATGAAACTTCAGTTTCTTTATTCATTCAAAAAGCACAGGGATTGTGTCTTAATGCTAGTTTGTAGAAAGATGATTCTGTTAAACCAGCAAGTGATGATGCCACTGAAGTATCTCTCATTCAAGTGAAATGTCATTTGCCAATTTTACTGGCAATCCTGGGATTGCTAAACAAGAAGTCTCTTACAGAGAATGGGTTGATATTCATGAAGCACTTTGTGATTCCTGGAGGACGGATGCATTATAAATACATGTATAATTACTAGCAAAGTTTATTTATGTGCTTTGAAGACCCTGTTTGTCAGAATGGGATTGCTGCAAGGCTGTGTTCACTGTTCTGCCCAGATGGGTCTGGACACTGTCATGTTGCACTTGGCTCAAGGGGGTTGGCACTGCATGGGGTCCTGCTGGCCAGCTCCATTTAATCACCCAGTGTACAATCACTGCTGAACGTGCCAAGAACATACTTATGCGGTGGAAGTGCCCTGCATAAGGTATGTTGGTCTCCTAAAGTTATTTGAATGCCTAAATATTTCCACATATTTGTAAAGAGAAGCCTAGAATAACAAGCTTAAAGGAGAAATTTGTGGTTTTCTTCAGGCTTTGGTAGGAGCAGAAGCGAGGCTTAGAGCCAAAATTTCATGAGGGTGCAGGATTCTTCCCATTTTTTCTGGTCTCCTTCACTTCGTAGAACGTTTTCAGAATTGAATGTGGAGCCACTGTCAGGAAGCTTGTAATACTGCACTGTGGATAGAAGACTCCAGTAAAATTTGTAGTGTTCCTTTTAAATAGATTTTAAAAAGAGAATAACTTAAACATTCTCTTTGGCTGCAATAAAAGAAATTGTGTTTCTAACAAAATGGCTGCAGTGTTTTTTCAGTGAGGTTATTGAAATAAACTTTTACATGCAGCACATGAACAAAACTCTAATGTAAACTCTGTTTTTCTGATATTTGGAAAGAAGCATAAGCAAGATATCAGAAAGACTAACCAAAGTATTTTAAAATATACATTTTAAAGTACTTACCAAGTAACCAAACAGCATCTTTTCCATCAATAAATACATGAAATCTACTAATTTAATCTTTAATGGGCTTCTATGTGATTTCTTCTTTGTTTTTAAGAGCAGAACATTTATGTATTTTTAAGCTTGGGGTGGCTAGGATAGGGGTGGAGGGATTCCTTTCTTTTCCTCTTGTCATCATCAGACATAATTATTCTGGCTGCAGAAATTCTCTCTCGGTGCATCCTGAGCAGGTTTTTGGCAGTGGAGAATAAACAATCAGACATTTTTTGTAATGCATTGCCTTTATTTGTGTTCAGCCAGCCTGCAATTTACTGCCTTGAGAGCAGCAAATACTTATCATGTTAATTCATTTCTCTTGTCTGTGCAGTTCAAGTGGCATAAATTCATTCCTTTTCCCATTTCACATCTGATTAAGGACTACTCCTTCCAATGTAGAGATGGAGTTGAGGAGCTGGCATTTTCTTCTGTGGGAAGAATAGCTTTGTAATGGGTCAGGATAGTACTTAAAAGTAAGGGAAAAGATAGTTTCTGACTCTCAGATAGTGACAACTTTTTTTCTATAAACAGTAATTAAAAATTTCTTTATTTGTAAAAATGTATTTTTCAAGTTAATTTCTAAAGTAAGTACAAGCATGCCACACAGAGGTATAATTCTCAGAAGAGATCTTCTTGTGACGTCAATGAATCAAGGCAAAAATATATGTAGAATCAAGGCAAAATATATGTAACATTGTTTGCACATACCTTCTATGATGATTTCTAGAGAAAGATTCTTGTTTGCACTTTGTAGTGTATTCCAGGCTGAGATTTCCAAAGGCAACTGGCCAAACTTGTGTGTCTGTGAAAAAAGTATCTCTTGTGGTAGAGATGCTCACATATCCTATAGGCAGTGGTCTAGGTCAGGTGTTAATAAAACACACTGTGCTGTCCTGTACACTTACAAGAGTCCTGGACCAAAACTCTTAATTTATTTTGCTGCCCTTTTATGTACTGTTCTCTTTCTGTCAGATCTCAGGCTGTGATTAGCTTTAAATTGATGCTGTGGCTTTTCCCTTGAGAAGAATTTTCCATCCTAAAATCTATATTGCTTTCAGATCCTTTATCTAATTGTAAGTTTTAATGACAAATTTTGTGTGCCCAAAGGGTAAAAATAGCAACTTTATTCCATTGGCTGGCATTCTTCTAAATTATGTTTTGCAGCCATAGAAGAAAAGAAACTTTTATTTTCCTACTTCCTGTATTTTAAGAGTGGGGATAGTCATATTCTGCTAAGTGATTCATATGTTCTGTGAGTTACAGAGATAAAATAAAATGTAAGAAAAAAAGATAAACTAAATTAGAAAATACATCTCTTAATATAGTGTCTTAGCCATTGTTATGGTACCATAACTGCAAGAGAAATCAAGTTAACATTTTAAATTCTGAAAATGAGCTCATCTCTTAAAAGCACAGAAGAGGAATACAAGTTCAGCCTGCCCTAAAGACTCCATGGAAAGAGCTGGAAGTTACTGCAGCCATACATAAGGCCTCAGCCAGGGCCACACACACTGGCACAAGGTGCTTGCCCTTGACAAAGTCACCAGGCAGGGCCAGCCACGATGAAGCAGTTGTCCAGAAAAGATGTGACTGCTGACTGTGCACCTGGGGGCAGAAGGTGCTGCCCGAAAGAAAAAGATCTCATTTCTCTTACTGTGGTTCTTTCTTTTTGCCTCACTGGACCTGTGCACTGTGATAACTCCCATGAGGACCCATCTTCATGGTGGTGATTTGACGTCACACCCCAATTGAAGGCCAGGTTAACTGGAGAACAATGGCATATGATAAAAAAAATAAAAAATCTGTAGAAGCTAGGAAAAGGGCTTGGTATCCCATACCTTTCCATGACTTGCTTGAAGCTGCTGTAGTTTCCTTGTGACAGCTGGTCATACCTGTATCAAACGCATGTTTCATGGCTCTCAGCTCCCGATTCATCAGGACAGTGGATACTCTCTTTGAAATTAGCTCTTCATCTTATGACTGTGTAAAAATCTTTGGCCTAATGCACAGAGGCTTCACTTCTTGAGAATCTTGACCACAGACCTTTGTCTGTATCCTTCATTGCCATTCTAAGGTTATGTTATTATCTATCCAAAGCCGGGGCTAATGGTGTATTCTGAATTATTATGATGTCATGTTTACAGAATAATGTTAAGAGTGAGAGCTGTTCAATTAAAATTCTGATAGCATATTGAGTCCTGAAAGAGACAGCTACTAATGCACAAAAAATAGAAATACATGTTATATATGTACTGTCTATTTTTTTATTCTAAAACAGGAGAGTAATGCCAGGCAGGATATCAGCAGCAGTTATCAGCTGTCACAATTTGTTTGACATATTACGAATTGCTCTATTTCAAGGAAATGTTTTCAAAGTAGATCACACAAATAAGTAACTTTCGCTGTTTATTTGGAGTCTGTTTCTTTCATCTCAAGTAATTCCAGGAACACCCAGTACTGGATAGTTAAGAGGAAAACAGCTTTATTTTGTGTAAAAGCTTTCATGCAGACTGTATCCCCAGATGCCTTGTGGTTTTGTCATATGGTCTTTTTAAGAAAAACAAACTAAACACCAAAAAGAGGTGAACCCAAATCTGAAAGACCTGGGTTTTGGTTTATGTGTCTGTAATTTTGAGGAGGGTGGTTCATGACAGCAGTTTAGGAGTACATTTGGCTATGAGGGACAAACCAGCCCTACATGCAGTGGTATCACTTTCTCAGTGATAAAGAAAGGAATTTAGTTTCAATCAAGGGGAGACAAGATATGCTTCCAGATTTTTAAAAGCAAGTGATTTGCTGAAACATAAGTAAAGAACTGTTCCAGATGGCAGGATTTACAGAGAGAGATGCTACTGTATTTAACAGCAACAAGATTAACTGTATGGGCCAACAGGAACCAAATGTTAAATCAAAATGGAGAGCAGAGTGACTGGAGATGCTGAATGTACAAACAGTCATGAGCTACATCTTGAAATCGATGTGCGACTTCACATTCAGTTGTGATCAGTTTGAGAGTAGTGCACCATGGTCATGCTTTTGTGCAAAAGGAAGAATGAAAGGTATGATTGTTTATGACTGCAGCAAGCTGAAATCTGAAAGGGGAGGTGGAATCAAGAGAGAAAAGGTGATGGTAAAGGTGAAGTCCAAGACTTTAAGATACTGAGTTGCAAGCATAAAAGTGAAGGAAAAAATAGTGGCCTTTTATGTTGTCAAGACTTCTAGGAGCTTTTCAGTTTAACTTTCAATTAATCAATATATCTTCGTCTTCAAAAGTCATAAGAGAGACTAAAGGTGGTCACACACATAATTTGAAAACTTATGATGTTTTCCAAATCCTGGTGACTGGTGCAGCCACTGAATGAGCAGTGATCTCAGCCCTTTCCTTCCTTATTGACATAGCTTGCTCATTGTAGTCAGAAGTTTCAGGGGTTGGAAAGACGCAGGTATGTGTGAAGTAACCAAATGCCATACCAATCTAATGGAAGTTGTCTTCTAACATCTGCAGATCTCTCAAAATGTTTGTGTAGGAATGTTGGGGCCAAGGCAAAGGCTGCATTTTCTACAGCTGTCTAAGGCTGGAAGGTGAGTGAATTCCACTGTCCATCTTCCTACATTTGTCTATGCACATTAGCAGAAGCACAGGGAAAATGTTATATATGAGAAAGGGCTGAAAGATAGAGTTACAATTTTAATACCATCAAATAGGCAATGTGAAGATGAAAATGTTGTGCTATGGCAGTATTTGCACTATCTCCGATCTTTCCTTCTGTTCATTTATTTTGGTGTCTGGATCTATATGAATTTCTGCTGCCCTCAGAACTCTTTCATCTTACGTGTTTGAACTGTGCATTCATGTCTAGCCTAGATAAAAATGTGAAGTGATTATTATCTGTGAACTTTCTTGTGTATTTGGCTTATTAGTGGGCCAGTGATCTGGCCTATAACTGCCAGCACTGGTCTGTAAATTACCATTGCACTGCTAGCAGAAATGGTTGTAAGTAGTAAGGCTGGTAATAAACTACATTTTTATGTTATTCAGTAAAAGTAGTGCTTTATCACTCATTTCTTGAGGAAAAATTATGAAAGATGGTTCCTGCCAAAGACACAATATGCAGTTCACCGTTGGTGTGTAAGCAGTACCTCAGTTTATATAATTTTATAGGGAGAAAAGGTAGTTTAAAGGATATGAGTAATCAAATGAAAGATTTTAAAAATAAAACCAGATCATTTCAGCAATAAACAGTCTGAAATGTATGGCCTTTGCACTGACACGGAGAGCATGCTTCTTCCTTCTTCAGCCCCGCTCTGCCTTGATGTAAGATCTGTGTGTTTCAGTTCTGTGCCTTGCAGAGTTTGTAATCATTTCTAAAAGAGACAACAAAGAAAAAGAAAAACCTGAGGAGTTCATAGATATGGCAGGAATTTTCACTACTGGCACTGTGAAGAATCGTGATTGATTTCACATCCCCCGCCCTCCCAGGAGTGCTCACCACATTACAGAGTAACATCTGTCAAGAACCAATTATAAGCGTAAAAAAAGGGCTTTTATATGTGCTTCTATGATATGCAGAACAAAAGAATGTATGATACTCATGCATTTTGCCAAAACATGGTCAAATCTAAAAAGGGAATGTTTTAGCTTGTTACCAAGTTAATGGCCTGTCTACAAAAATTGTGGCTGGGAAGCTGTTGTTTGTGGCCAAGTTTTGTACCTCTGAAACTGTAGGCTTTATTATGAGTTTGCTGAGCACATGACTACAGTGTCAGTAATGAGAAGCAAGATGATGAATGCATTTTACAGAAGATGTTATTAAACATTACTCTGTCCTTTTTTTTTTTTTTTTTACGCCGTGCTGTAAGAAGTCAGTTCTTGCCTTCCTGCCTCTTTAGCTACTAGGGACAAATGCCTGGTGCTACTGGTATAACAACTCCAATAACACATTTATTCTATCTGCTTACTCATTGAAAGGCCTTGCATTATCGCCACCATGACCTGCTGAAATTGTAAATGCAGTAGATGCCAACATGTGGACTCTTGGGGGAAGAAGAAGTTGTTGGTTTGAACCAGAACTTTGTCTCTAGTAACTTCTCCCATATCCGTGGGAGAAGTGCTGTCAGAAGGGACAATCTGTGGGCTCATTTGTTTCCCTGTATCCATTCATTGAAACAAACCCTTGCTCCTAATGTTATGGAGGAAGAGAGAGAACAGATGCCATTCAGGACTCATTTTGCTCCTGAATGATATGTGCAGGAAGACCATAACCCAGATTAACTAATGCCCTTTTCCTTAAGTGATAGTGATGCCTGTCTGATGTTTGAGAGCATATGCTGGTGTTCAGTAATAAGCTATGGTAATATTCACTGCTGTAAAAGCCCTTTCTCTGAACTCTTGGATAATTTAAATGCTGATATATTCAGTGATGAACCAATCTTAAGTCCAAGTGGGTTTTAGACAGTTTTCTATGAAATTATATTGAAAAAGCTATACTTGGTAAAGTCTTTCTTCATTACTTGTGCCGAAACGGTGGAGTATGAAATCAGCAACTGTATCTGATCACGTAAAGTTTTACTTTATGGTCTATCTGAAATGTGGAACAACATGGGAATGTTGAGCCCACTGTTG
The DNA here is from genome assembly GCA_013400915.1 of Pardalotus punctatus. Lineage (NCBI taxonomy): Eukaryota > Metazoa > Chordata > Aves > Passeriformes > Pardalotidae > Pardalotus > Pardalotus punctatus. Next base: position 1,023,020 of record VZTX01015307.1, read on the forward strand.
TGGAGATGGTTGAAGTCCTTGTCCCCAGTACAAATGTTAATCCCTGTTTGCACGATGGATTCACTTGCCTTGGCACAGTGTCTGTGTTCTAGTGTGTGGTGGAGGAAAAAACCAATCCATCAGTAAATCACAACATGTCAACTTAAAGCTATCATGTGGAGTTAAGCATGTGTTTGGTGACCAAACATACAGGTACTCATGATCCACCAGGTTCCCATCTCTTCCTTCCAGACAGAAGGTGGATTTCACAGTCTGCACAGGCCAGCCTCTAACTGGGAAAAACTTGGCTCAAATTTCATGATAACCACCTATTTCCTGCCCTGTTTGTCAGCTTACACTATATAATGTCATAATATATTCAGTAAAATTCAGCCTTTGAAGTGTTGACAAACTTTAGTTTAATTTTACCTGACATAAAAATGGGAAGGTATTCTGAGATGACCAATTCATAACTGCCACGCAGGACCATTTCAGCCATGTGTTCATCATCAGTCTGGCCTCATTTTTACCTGGCAGAGCTCCTTAATAGTACAACTACACTAATGAATAAATAAATGAAGAGAAACCCAGCCATCATGAAGCAAATCTACACAAATACCTTCTGATACAGGTTTCTACATTAAGCAGTATTTCTCATAATTTTGCTAAAAACTTCTTCCCTGTCAGGACAGTCAGGCAGGGAAGAGATTGCCCAAAGAGATCATGCCATGTCTCCATCCTTAGAGGATTTTGACCTCCAAAGGGGCAGAGTCCTAAGTAACTTGGTCTTACATCACAGCCAAATCTAGCTTGAGCAGATTGTGCTTGAGACTTTCTAAGGTCCCTTCCAACTTGAATTTTCCTAGAATTCTCTGAAGTTCTTTAAAGTAAATGAAAATAGTGTCTGCTTAGGAAGTGATGTGTGTAATGTTCATGAACTGAAAAATTTGTCTCTAACTCATGTAACGGCTCAAAACTGCAACTTCAGTAAAACTGTATTGATTACATTCTGCATCAGCTTTGCAAAGCAAGACCTGAGGATTGACTTTAACACTGAAAGTAGTTTGCACATTACAACTTGCCTGATTTGTACTGGTCAGTTGGCAGGGCATAGTGATTTGTCCTGTAATTACTTCAAAAAGTCAGGTGAGAGAAGTTGCTAAGAAACAGATTTCAACATTAGCCAGATTTAACCTTTTTTAGGAGAGCATTTAGAGTGGAAGTGGGCTGCTGACTTTTCTGTTTAAAGCAGGGAAAGGTGAAAAAACCCATAGAATTATAAAACATCCTGAGTTGAAAGGGACCCACAAGGAACATTGAATTCAATTCCTGTCCCTGCACAAGACAGCACCATGTTCCTGGGAGCATTGTCCAAACATTTCGTGAACTCTTGTCAGGCTGGTGCTGTGCCCACTTCCCTGGGAACCTGTTCCGGTGCCCAACCACCCTCTGGGTGAAGAACATTTTCCTAATATGGAGCCTAAACCTCCCCTGACACAGCATGGTGTTTTCCCAGCCCTCCAGTTTGTCAAGATCTCTCTGCACCCCTTCTCTGCCTTTGAGGGAGTCAACTTGATGTAACCCAATTTACTGTAACTTTTTGTGCCTGACTTGTGAACCATGTCCTTGTCACCTGCAAACCCCATTTATCAAGCAGACAGTTGAAACATATTTTAAGGCTAACAGACTCTGCTGTTAGGAATATTCTCTATTTTTCCTAATGTTTCCCATGCTTTAATTCTGATATTTTCAATTTCACTTTTATGAACCATTTGTTTTCATCCTAAGGGATGGTCCATTATGTCACCTTTGTTTTCAAGGACATGTTGGGCCAAACTCCCCATGTTAATTTTTAATCTCCCCTTGACAGGTGGTCCTGCTTGTGCCTTTAAATCATTTTTGTTCTTCCAGAAATTGCCCCAAAGCTGAAAGTTTGTTCTCAAAGCAGCTTCTTTAATAAAAGCAAATGATAAAAGGAAACAAGGAAACTTTGAAATCCGAAACATCTCTAGGTTGTTGGTGATGGAAACAGACTGACACTTCTCTTTGCAAAATCAAAATTGCAAGTGCATAAACTGCTTGTATTTCATCTTTGGTGAATGAAATTAATAAAATGATAACTTCAATGAGATGATCATGCTAAAAGTTGTGTGTGATTGTGTTCTTTACCATTAGTTGTTTTGTTCAGGAGCAAACTGGCCTTTTGAAAAGCAATTAGTAAACCTAAATGTCCTTTGAGAGATAAGAAAAGAGTCACTGTGGCATGCTTTGAGATAGCAGCAAAAATTCATTGCATGTCTGCTAACAGTTTGTACCATAGTGAAGAAACATAAGAAGATAATTTCTCATAACACAGATCTCCAAATGAGGCCAGCATTACATACCATGCCCTGCATATGCTGCTGGATGCTTTGATGCTTTGCATTAATTAGATGTTAATGAAGTTGTTGCCATCCATTTTGGCCTGACATGGAAGTGAAGCTTACTGCTTTCTGTAATGTTTCACAAAGCATTTATCCTTCTTTCTGCAGGCAGATCAGCCCATATTTCTATTTCCCAATAATGGCCCTTTTGGAAAGCTGTGTGAATCTTTAAGGGGCTTCATTTCAAACACATTTCATTTAAGCGTATATCAGCAAAATGTTACCGGAAGTGCTAACAAGTTTGCAGTCTGAGGAACAGAGTCCTGGGTCCATTGCAGGTCTCTGCTTTCCTCTTTCTCTTCTAACAGGATAAGGTATAGGACATGACGTAAGTGAAACTGCACAAATAACAGAGGAAATCCACTTGCCTGCCAACAGAACTGGGTGATTTCTATCCAGAGACCTTTCTGTCATAAATATGTTAGAGCAATATTCCAGCCTCACTGAGATGAAAACATTTGTATATGTCTCTATATATTTATACCTATGTATGAATTCACATATAAGTGCATACATATATATGCTCATTTGAAGATCCATAAAGTAAGAAAGAAAGTTTACACTGTAAGAATCTTTTTATGGTAGTCTCAGTGGCTGTACGGTAAGAGAGGCAGGTCTGCTTTTCATTTCCTAGAGCAGGCTTTTAACCAAGCATGTGGTGAAATCGCCACTCCTTTTTGTTCTGAGCTGCTTCTGTGTAGGACTCCAACTGGGGGACTTCAGCTCCTTCCTCCAAAGATTGTGGTGATGAATGCAGTCAGAAAACTTGAATGAGCCACAAAAAGTGCCAGTGTGACTCAGTATATGATTGTTATGTGCCTTGCCTTTGGATCAGAGCTGTGTTTGGGCAGCAAATGGTGCCTGGCCAGAATTCTGGTGCACAGGGTGTATTTGCACCTTGCCCAGGGTAAGACATGAGGTGGGAACATTTCATACACCCCCCCAACCACTTGGGAAGATCCAGGACTCCCTGTACATCCCACGGGGACCCTCCTGGCCCATATGCAATGCTCCAGCTTGTTTATAGCACTTGAAGAGCAGCGATAATTTGAGGAGCTTCACTGGGAACAGGGGCATTTCTAACTCAATGAGAATGGAAGTTAACAGAAGAAGGGAGTGGGAGACGCTTTCCCCCTCTCTCCCACCTATGACTCTCATTTTTTCTGTGCCTCGGCTTGGGTATGATACAACAGCTATTGCTGAAGCTGTTAAACAGCTCCAGAGCAGTGAGCAGTACCAGGGAGCCTAGGCAGTAGTGTGGTGGGAGCAGGAAGGACCAGTTTTGTAGATGTACTAATAATCTGAAAACATTGTCTATTATTTCCTTCACTAAATTTGTTATGATAGAAGGCAATTATAAAATGACTCATGGATCAGTGTTGTATAATGTGGAATTAAAATTAGATCTGTTGACAACTTACTGAAATATACAAAATGTTTTGCTTAAATGAAAGCCACAAAATGATAGTTCTTTAACAACAATAGACTAAAACGAAATGGGAATTTTGTGTCTACTTTCTGTTGTCTCTTGATTCATTGCCTTGTACACCAAGGATTTGGCCAGTTTGTCTGTGTCACTCCTATCAAAGGTGTCCTGAGCATGACTTAGCAATCTTTTAACTACTGAACATGCCCAAAGGGTATCCCATCTTTCAGTCCTTTGTTTTTTCAGTCCTTCTCCTCATGGGAGGATTGTGTATACAACCCAGTAGAAGTTCAAGGTTTGCAGTTAGGATCCTCGCTGTATAAAGTTATAAAGTCTGCCCCTTCATTATGAATTTCTCTCATTTTTGAGCTCATTGGGCGGTTGCTTAAGTGTTCTTAGTTTGTTTTCTTCTGTGGCTCTGTTTGTGCACTTTTAAAACAATTGTGGAGATGAGAGGACCAGATCCAACAAAATGTGGTGCTTCCTAATGTCAATCTCTGTATGGTCTTGGGGGAAGTAGATGGGCATCTCAGTATCAGTTGCTTTCTGCAGCAACCAAGGGTGTTTGAGTGGGCTGGAGGCCACAAGATAAACCTAAACCTAGTTTAATTGCACTGTTTTTCGTGAAAGAAAAAAGCAAAGCAGTCCTGAAAGCATAGGGGAGCAGAGAATGAGACTATTCTTATTTTGTTGAGAAGTATTGCATATCTTCATTTCAGAAAAATGTGTGGAAACAAGTGAGTAAGAGTGAATATTTTGTACTTCTATGGCATCCTTGATCTTCAGTGACAAGAATTTTATGGTTGTTTATCTCTTTAACTCAAAAGTGTCCTGCAGGTATTGACAAATATTTTCACAGAATGATAGAATAGTTTCAGTGGGAAGGGACTTTAAAGCTTATCTAGTCTAATGACCCTGCAATAAGCAGGGACATCCTCAACTAGAAAGTTGCCCAGAGCCCCATCCAATCAGAGTTTTAATGTGTTCAGGGATGTGACATCCACCACCTTTCTGGGTAACCTTGGCCAGTGTCTCACCACCCTCATTGTAAAAAACTTCTTCCTTATATCTAGTCTAAATCTACCCTCTTTTAGTTTAAAACCATTAGCCTTTGTCCTATTGCTACAGGCTTTGCTCAAAAGTTTATTCTTTTCTTTCTTATGAGCCCATTTTAACTACTGAAAGGTCACCATAAGGTCTCCCATGAGCCTTCTCTTCTCCAAGCTGAATAGCCCCAGCTCTGTCAGTCTTTCTTCATGAGAGAGGAGCTCCAGTCCTCTGATCATCTTCATGGCCCTCATCTGGACTCATTCCAACGGGTCCATGTCCTTCCTGTGCTGAGGATCTGTCCCTTTTGTAACCTTGCGCTCTAAACTTCTGGTGCCCGGTTTCTGAAGAGCTTGGCAGGGGTAATTCCGCTGTCAGAAACTGCTACATGAAGGTGCGAGGTAGGCAGAGCAGTCCCTGCTTCCTGTAATCTCTGCCTGCAGACAGCTACCACTGTGGGTTTTTGCCTGGATAATGTATTTTGCCCAGTGGAGAGCCTCCTGATACTGATTGCTATTGCAAATCACTCCTCCTTTGCTGACAAGCTGTCGCCCACAAGCTTGTCTTGGGAGGTTAGGACTAGCTTTGGCAGATAGCACTGTTTTTTTTTTTTTAAATCTTCTGCATTTAGGACAGGAGAAAAATAAGCAGCAAAGATTGCTTGTATTATCATTGACATTACATGTTTCTTTTGCTAGAGTATTTTCCTGATTTTTTTCAAGGTGTTGGCTTTCAGAGGTTGCACAGGTCTGATCCACTTTTATTCTTGAGTACATTTATATAATGACCATGTCTTTGGTGAGATTAAGCTGCTAAGGCTCAGAATAAGGTGAATACTATATGAGTAGTAGGAAATTACCAGCTTACTATGGTAGGGAAAAAGGAGAAGGAGCATCAGTTATCATTGGGTTGAATACCTGCAATGTATGGTCGTGGTTCAATTTTTCTACAGTACTTGAAAGTTTGATCCTTCTTAAAAAGGATAACTAAGTTATAGCTATGTGAGGCAAAACCCACAAAGCCTATGTTGATGGTAATTATCTGATGGTGATAAGTTTTCCATTTCCCTCCCTGCCTTTCCCTCAGTGTGCAACTAATGGAGTTTCCCTTGCACCTGGTCACACATCTATAAGCGTGGCATTTTTGGGCTCTTATCGGTATGTTTAACTGGATTGAAACAGGCTAACTGATTGAAGAGGTCTGGAATATACACATAGACCCATGAATAGAGCATTATACACATGAGCATTGCTTCTTCAGGTACAATTGAGTCTGAAAATAACTCCCTCAAGGAGACATTTATTTGCATAGCTATTCAGATGACATACCACTGTGATAATTGTAACACATTTGATAAGATCTGTAAAAACCAATATCATGTCCTGACTCACTACTAGCACAGCCAGTAAGGGAATCTGCTTTTGGAATGGGAGACTTCTAATGGTGAGGCTGACAAATAAAACTGAAGCTGGAATAAAACTAGGTGTTAGGGGGGAAAAAAAGCAATTTTGAGTCATCCAAGACAGAGGACTTTAATGGGGAAATTAATTTACAGTTTTGCTGACAATATCAGTGGACAGATACCACGTTTCCCTGAAGCTGTCCTTCCATTTTTACTTGATTGTGACCACTTCAAGGGGTGGCAGAGCTGTCAGCATGTTTAGACCACTCCATATTTCACCACCCTGCAGAAGCTGACAGAGTACCAAACATGGAGAGGGATTCAGAATCATATCACTGTTCTTGAACTTTAAAGTGCTACTAAAAATAGCTTGCATCCGCAAGAAGAGGTTTGATGTCTTGCATCTGGCATTTGTGACCAACCCCTTTGGGAACATGGGCTAGCAGCTGAAACCAGATGTCTGGCACTGGGTGAGAATTTCTCTCAATCATGCAGGTAGTAAATGTACCTGTTTTTTCTCCTAGAGGTTTCTTATCTTTGAATTTTATACATCCCCATATTCTTTTCTGTTCTTAAGGATCATCAGGAAGGCACATCAGCAAGGCCTGTCAGGATTTTTCTGTAGAGATAGGAGATGGAAAAGAAAGTGGATGGTTAACACTAGAAAGATGCCTGGTGCCATGAAGGGCAGGATACCATGTTTGCACAGTTATCTGGTGTGCAATCCCATTCCAAGACTGAAATCAAACTTGTTTGTTTAAAGTCACATCTGAGTAGGTACAACTGTAAAGACTTGTTTCGCACAAGATACTGAATAGGCTTTTATTGGTTTTAAGTGGATGTACACTCCATGTTCACCACCACAATATTAAAGTACTCTATGCACATGTATCCACACCCTTGAGACGCATTGGTATGTAGAAGTAATGACTTTACATCTCTAGAGTGTGGACCTCTGAACAATTTTCATAATAGCATTTTAGCAGTCCATTAAGAGCCTCCAATCTTTACAGCAATAAAATCCATCACTTGCACAGCATGTGTCCTTTAATGCTGTAGTCTTGCTTAAAATCGCTACTTATCCAATTTTTTTTTTCCCACATGGTTCACAGCCGGTGTCAAAAAGTATAATGTCCACTTTCCAAGGAAGTAGAAAAATCCATCTGCCCCTGTTCTCTTTTGCTAAATCTAGGGTATTATCATTGCATCTGGGCTTTTTATTTTCCTGGTAATAGCAATGTCTCAGTTCGCCTTCAGGTTTGAATACAGATGCAAATTCACATATTTGCTAGTGTTACTTGGTGAAGTCTGTAATTGTGTTTATTTATTGTATCCAGCTACCTAGCAGTTAGGAAGCAGAAATTTTCCTCTTAATGGCACCGACAGTTGCTGGAAGAGCTGATCACACCTTTACAAAGAATCAAGTGGCTGTATTTAGCCTTATATTTGATGCTCCACAGTCTGAACCATTAACAACAAGACATGTCTGATGTCTTGTCTCCATATACTAGATCTTAATTCTGAGTTGGAAATAGTTCTTAATTCAGATCTTAATTCTGAGTTGGAGGTGATACATTTGCACATTTTTCTGAGAGGTTCTTCTCCTGCATGAAGGGGGAGAAGTTAGTTCCCTCCCAGCAATGTGGGCTTGGAGCTGAGCAGTTGTTAGTAGTCCATGCAGGTACTTGTTGTTTTGCAAGTAGTTGGAAGATGGGGTGGCTCATATCAAAAGTTTTATTCGTAACACATAAATCCCATGCTAATTTCAGTGTTTAGACAAAACACAAGTTAAATAATGGGGAGCAGACAAGGTATAGTGAGGCTTCAAAAGTAAGATCATGGATTCCTCCTGATTTCTTTAAATATTTGTCTGTATAATTGGGTATATTATATGCATTTGCTTGCCATGTTCTAAGGCAGAAATATTGGTGAGATGTCATCCAGCAATGTGATCTCTGTTACTGCTCTTACTGTTTGCAGTTTGTGTGTCTCTCCATGTCTTCTATGGGGGCTTGTAGGAAAGGCTGCCATGAAAAAGCCAAGAAGTGTTTCTCTCAGCCTTCCACCATTTATTCACTGCTCTCCATCGTCCCAGACATATTCCTTCACTGTGCCCCAGGGAAACACTGTGATAGCTTGTCTGGTATAGCCTGAGCCAGAAAAATACCCGTTCTCTCAGGTGGTCACTGCTGCTAAGATGCAGGGAGCAAACCTGCATCTTAGCAGCTGGTAGTAGTAGTAGTACTAGTAGTAGTAAGTGCTGCAAGAGAGCAGTGAGCAGTCAAAGATGACAAGGTTGTATGAATAATTTTGTTGAAGAGGAGATGGAAAAATTGGCTTGGAACCCATTTTAGCTAAGAGCCAGCAGAATTCAGTAACAGCAAAGAAAAATCAAAGAACAGTGGAACAAGTCCTAGATGATAATAATTTTCAGTCTGGGACTAGGGTAGGTCTTAGCATCAGTCTTAACATCTTGCATAAATGCCTTCAGATCTGCTCCTTCCATATATTAAAAAAACCAATAAAAATGTCACAGCATGATTTTATAGGTTTTTTCCTCTCCTTGGTATTTTTCTTATAAGTGTGCCCATCCATAAGATAATGTTTTTACCTGTCAGATTCTCATATTCAGTCTAGGATCTGGAAATGGAACTGAGGTGTTTGGGTTTTGATGTGTGGGTTTTTTGGTTGTTTGGCTGGCGTTTTTTTGTATGTGTGTTCATTATTGTCAGTAATAAAACTACCTCCATAATATTTTGTGCCATAGTTGAAAAAGATACATTAATACAACTTTTATGGTCAGTGGCCATCAGCATTGCTTGTATGCAAATTTAGGAGTTTTCACTTATTTCTGGTACCATATGTTTCATCATATGTTTTGCTTTGAGTAATGTGCAATCATCCCCTGACCAAGCAATCAGGTACCTTATTTGTGTACGAGTTTTGGTTCTTCAGTAAAACAACTTACAGCTCAGGCCACAGGAAATGGGGCTGGGATTGGAGAGCCACTTGAATGGCACTTATTCTCTTTGCTAATTGAAAGGGAAATTACAGTCTCTAGTGCTTCACTGTTTATTACTATCATCTGCCAACAGAGTGGCTGTTTATCTCTGTACTCTTCTTAAAAATTATATTGCATTTGTTCTCACATTCTCCATTTGGCTAGAATAAAACCTACTCAGCTGTATGTCAGACCATGCCAGGTCTTTCCCAGATCACTTTTGTGGCGATAGGTTGATGTGACAAGAAGTGCTGGTCTGCTGTGGGAGCATTTATTAATATATGCCCTGAGCCACTCTAATCAGACATGCTATGACTTTTTGTACTGTGCACAGTGCTGCAGGACATGAAAAGCAATGCTTCTGTATAGTCACGCAATGGTTCAGAACAGTAGAGGCTAAAAATCAGACAAATCCACTGAGCCATCTTACCAAGTCCCCTCAAGCCCTCCCATTTTGTTCCCTGCAGTCTTGTTTGCCTCTGTTTTAGGTAGTCTCATCATGAATGCATCACATCTGGAATTTTCCTGCTCCCTTTGGGAGGCAGCAGCAGAGCCCAGGGCATCTCACCATTAGAGCACTTTGGATGAAAGCTTCTGAGAACTGTGCTCCTTAGCTATTGTGCTGCTTCTCTGGGGTGAGCACCGCCTGCTCACTTCCAGGTGTAATTGCAGAATTTGCCAATCTACCAGATTAGACTTCTTTGTTTAGAAAATATGCTTGGGAGGAATTGGTTCAAAATATGCATTTTATACATTTTGTGCTTAATTTTTTAAGGTGTTCAAGTATAATGTAATTGTCATATTTAAGATTTCATTGTAAAATTAGCGTTCAGTTGCATTTGCCATTGTCACTCAAGCTAACCATAAGTCCATCCTTCCTGTCACTATGCGTAAAGAGTGTGGGACTCTGAAGAACCTCTGCCAGAGTAGCTCTTCATACAGGTATGACTGCAGAAGAATGCTTAAAACCAGATATTTGAAAGCTTCTTGTAATGACAAAGGAGTGTAAACCAAAGGAGAACAGTTTTTTTCTCTCTTCATACTCATTTATTTTTTTGTGGAAATGATTGCCACTGAGCTGTAAACCAGCTGTTTTTATCTTTTGAGATTTTGGTAAAAATGTTTTGTAATGATAAGGCAGAACTATTTTTCTTATTTTGTAATTGGCAGAAGTAGTGTGCATATTAGTGACTTGTCAGTGGGACAACTGAGAAAAGAATCCATTACATTTAGTTATTGTTAGTAATAAGAGGAGTGAAAGTTATGTTAGCCTTTAAAGATTGTAATTAACACTGTGGCTTTACTGTACCAAGAACTTCACACCAATGCATGAGTTGGAGACTTGATTGACTCAAAGGGGCAAGGGTTTGAAGGATAGGGAGGTGTGTGTAAAATACCTAAGCAAAGAAATGTGGTAAGGAAGCAGTACAACTCCGTTACAGGGCAGAGGTGAGGACTGTGGGAGTAGAAAAAAGGGGAAAATCAGAATCTGTGTGTCATCTGCTTGAAATTTGAGCTGGAGTACCTTCTAAGGAGGGCAGTAGTGGACTAGGAGTCTGTTGTGCTAAGCACAGCACAAGCACAGAGCAAAATCTAGTCCTTGACTCAAGTGGCAGTGGAAAGAAATGTGGCCGTTGGCGTTGTTCTCCTCCAGTTACTCTCTGCAGGAGCATCTCTCTGCTTATACTTTCTTGTTACCACTCCATTGCTTCCCTTTGCTTCCTTTTCCTGGAATGTAGCAAATTGAGGACAGGGAAGGTCTCCAAGATACACTAAACTCCAAATTGAAATCAGCTCAGGAAATTTTGGCAGAAGCTTGTCTAAATTGTTTTTTAAAACCTCCAGAATGGAACGGATGCTATTTCCAGATCCCTTCCAACTTGGGCTCTTCAGTGTTTCAGAGATTTTAATCCACGCAGTCAGTGTTGTTCTTGCCACTCCTATCCTCCTCCTCATGAGCCAACGGGTCGTTATGCTGCTAGTTTGTGACTAACTCTAAATACTGCTCATATGCAATATAGTTAGGGCATCAGAGATACCCAAGCTCATTACCACACTTGACCAGGGTATTGCTAGGTAATTTGTATTTCACTAGTACACTGCACTCCCTTTACTTGACTAAATGAAGAAGCAAAGACCCCTTTTACTCAGAGGTCAAGAAAGCAAAATTAAGATGACCTCACAGAAGTTGTAGCTGTGAGCTACAATTTTTTTAATTTTAGGCTGAAAGTCAGCCAAAACCCACAAGAGCATTTGATCAGAAATATGCTAATTTATCCCCAGGCTCATATGGAGGCAGGAATTTTGTAACCTACATCTCCATGAAGCGTTTTGGTTTCTGCACAGTAGAGTGCTCTGCTACTGTATTGTTAATGCTACTTTAATCAGGCAATTCAATAGCCTTGATTCACTGAAAAGCAGAATAGCTCATGCCGCTTTCTCCACCTGTAGCAGAGACTCAACACCTTCATCTTAATGAGGAAGCCCGTGGTGTGAGGTTAGTGGAAAACTGGAAATGGATCAGTTAGGGATTTCCTCTTCTGTGTGGTAAATCACAGAACAAGCCCATCTGCCTGATGTTTAAAAAATGCTTCCTACTGAAAGAAATAATTTTTAGCAGGTGGGCATGAATTGTCTGTAATTCTGTGAATTATTTCAGTTCAACTTCTCATGGCACCAGAGGTCAAAGTACAGTGATACCCATTCTCAGTCCACGTGCTCTACCAGCTCCAGGCCCTGGGTACATGTAATCTGCAACCATTCAACTACTTATATCATCTCTCCTGGCTCTTGGAATTACCATCAGGATGAAACCTAAATGTCTGTGTCCCATATAGCTAGTCTAGTTTGCTGGACAAAGTATTATTACCAAGGGTTTTAAAAGAGTCCTGCTCAAAATAGCTGATGGTTTGAATTGAGTCCATTGAATGCAGATGAATTGGTCTCAGGATTTCATTGTTTTCTCTCAAGAGTTTAAGAGCTGCAGCACACAGTGTTGTGTACTTCAAATGCCATTGAAAGGTAAATGTCCTCTCATCACTATCTAACAACTATATTGATATTTGTATTTGTTTAAAAGGCTAGTAAAAAGTAAACCATTCCAAAAGTGTGATTGATACGAATCACAGAATCCATATAACCATAGAATGCTTTGGGTTGGAAGGTACCTTGAAGATCAGCTCATTCCAACCCCCCTGCCATGGGCCAGGGACAACTTCCACTAGACCAGATTACTCAAAGCCCCATCCAACCTAGCCTTAAACACTTCCAGGAATGGGGCATTCACAGCTTCTCTGGCAACCTGTTCTAGTGTCTCACCACCCTCACAGTAAAGAATTTCTCCCCAACATCTAATTTAAACCTACCCTATTTCAGTTTGAAATCTCTACCCCTCACCCTCTTGCTATACTCACTGACAAAGAGTCCCTCCCCATCTGTCCTATAGGCCCCCTTTAGATACTGGAATGCTGTTACAAAGTCTCCCCAGAGCCTTCTTTGTCCAGCTGTCTCAACCTGTCTTCATAGGAGAGGTGTTCCAGTCCTCTGATCATCTTCAATGCCCTCCTTTGGACTTGCTCCAACAGGTACACATCCTTCTTATGCAGGGCCCCAGAGCTGGACACAGCACTGCAGGTGGTGTCTCATGTCCCTCTCCCTGCTGGCCACACTGCTTTTGGTGCAGCCCAGTTTGCAGCTGGCTCTTCAGGCTGTGACATTGCTGGGTCACATCCAGCTTTGTATCGACCAATATCCTCAATTCTTTCTCCTGTAGGAGCTGTAGGATGATCTTTGCCCATAGGCATAGACTTCCCAGAGGAGTGAACCACATCCCTGGTGCTGAGGTTTGGCTAAGCACATAAACTGGGCTTCAAGGAAAGGCCTTTTTTGTTATTTCCACCCTGTTTAGTATCGTTGTTGTCACTCTCTTTCATGTTAGTTGTGCTGAGAAGCTTGAGCAGTGTGAAAACACTTCTTTGTTCTTTTCCAAAGATAAAGAATCCTCTAAGATGGACAGAACAGCGTGGCACAATACCCATTCCTCAGCCCACCTCCCACTACATGCTCTGGAAGCAGGTGCCAGCTATTCCTCCTGCCCTGCTGCCTGTACCTGGAGCTAGTAAAATGTCAGATATAAGTAGCACTAATCTTAACAGGGAATGTAAGTCGCTCAGTAAATCATGTTCTTCATTTTATCCAAAAAATATATATGGTCTTATATGACATACCAGTTCCTTCTCTCTTCCCTACCAAAGGATGCCACCCCCAAGAAAACAGCATGATGAATTGTAATTTTGTTTTAAAATCTGAACTGTTTGATGAATTCGTTGCTCTCTAAGGGATGCCTCTTTGCTGTCATGAAATTGCTTACTGAGGTGGAGTTAAATTTTCCTTCTGCATAAATGCAGTTTCCACTGTGCGATGGGTCATGTAGATTAAGAAACATTCTCAGAAAGCTGGAAAACCGCTCAGAACATTTATTCCCTGCAGTTGCCATAAGGGCTGACAGAGTTGCCAACCAGGCTTACCTGCGAGCATCCTAATGAGGACAATGAAAACAGTATCTGCATGTGCGTCATACAGCACAACACAGTGACGGAGGCAGTCAGACTTCATCAGGAAAAGTGGCAACTGTTTTTGTATTTGCAAGAACAATCTGGAAGAAAATATATCTGTTCATGATGTTTGCTGTTATTTGGTTGCAGTCAATAAGTGTGTGTTTATTTAGCTGGGGTGTACTGCTCTGAATAAGTCTGATTGTCTCATTAAGGAAAATAAGTCAGTGAGAATATTTTTTAATCATTTGCTATTTAAATGGTGTCACTATTAGCAGGTAGCTGGTAGTAGTGAAGTAAAAGCACTTTTGAGTGTGAAAGCACAGTGGACATGCAGGGAATAAATAAGTTATCCATGATTACAGGTATAGTCCATTATTCTTACCTGTGACACTGATTCCCTCTGTAAAGATGGGTAAAGCACTTCACTTCCCTGTGCCCCACTGCAGTAGCAAAAGGCAGGTACTGCAGGGATGCTAAGAGCTGCATCACTACATATAGCATTTCCCACGGTTGTGCCTGAATTACCCCACAATTATTTAAAAAGCAACTATTAGTCATTGTGTTCCTTTTTCTGAAGTCCAAGAAAAGAGTGGGGCAGTGACTATCTACATTAATACTGCAACATGGCAACTGCCAGTCATAACAGTACCTGCCAGCTTCCCTCCTTGCTTTTTTTCTGCCTTCAGGGGCAAAAACAATCCTCAGTGTTGTGCATGAATGTATGTGTGTGTGTGTGTGTGTGTGTGTGTGTGTGTGTTTAACTGTGACTTCAGATACAGGTAATTCATAGCAAAATTACTTTTATATGTTGTTCTTAAAATAGGAAAGCCTTGACAGCATTTCATATTTAGATATATTTTGTACTGTATAAGGACCACCAGAGTTGTTTCTTTATTACTTGAAAGCAACATTGTACAGGGATTCATGCCTCCACAGAAATCTGATCTGTCTGATTTGAAAGAGGCATGAGACAGAGGTGTGTGGGAGGGAGAAGTCCACCTTCATGGATTCCGTATCATGGTGTAGCAGTTCTAGCAAGAGCACGGAGTACCTTTTAAAGAAACTAGGTTCAGTAAGCTCTCAAGGCCTTCCTGGAAGGCTTTTAGAGCATGCATTCTCCTTCTAGTTATTAAACTCTGAATATTCAATTTCTTTTTAGATAGAAAATACATTTTACTCTTATTAATTAAAAGAAACACTTGATGCTTTCAGAACTGCATCTTTTGGCCTGTAGTGGGAGCATAAATTCCCTTCCTCTGTTGAGTTAAAATTAACAAGAGCAGGAAACTAATAAAGCACTTTGATTTCCTCCACAGTTGCAGTGCCCATTGCTGGCTTCAGCATTCATCTGTCCATCTCCAGCTCAGGAGTCAAGGTTGGTGACAGATCAAGGTCACCTTTGAGGCTAGGCCTTCAGCAGGACTGGTTCCACTGTCCCACCAGTAGAAATCAACAGCATTTCCATTGCTACTACTTATAAACCTTGGTGTAAAACATCTGTAACAGAGATCAAGTTCAATGTTGTTGGTCCATCAGCAGACAAGAGTTCTCACATTTTCCCTCCCTTAAGGAAACACTAATTAAAGGTTTCCAATTGCATAAATATTTTATTCTTTTGTTATTTTCTTTTACATTTTGTAAAAGAAGGCAATTGGAAAGCAAAATAATCATGAGAAAAGAGAGGTTTCTCTTCTGGTTTTGCATGCCTCTTTGCCCAAACCCTCCCCAAAAGAAAAGGTTGTTTAATATACAAGTCACTCAGTAACAGAGAGGATCTCCTGCCATCTTTCTGTGCATCTGTACTCATACAAATACACAGAATATGGAGGTTTGTTGAAACACAGAATTAAATCTATAGAAAAGCTTTTATTAGTAGAATATGAAGTTGAAGCATCTGGATAGATAACACTAGAGCCATGGCTCAAAGACACCTGGAGATGGTGTCTGTGAAACAATCCAGATTTTTGAAGGCTGTAAGGTGCCAAAGCAATGCTGTTCCTTTCAAACAAATCCTGTCTTGCCTCAGTGTAGGTTTTGGCCAAGGTAATGTGTGTTCCTGATCAGCCAGGATATAGCATAGTATAATTCTGTTATATTGTGGGAATACGTGACTTACTTCTGAAGAGCGTGAACCATACATGACAGTTCTGTTATGCAAAGGGATTGAAGGGATGTCAGACTGTAAAGGCTATGACTTGCAGTTGTAAATTCCGTGTGGGGAAGGGGCTGGGCTGTCTGACTACATCTGCAGCATCCAAAGGAATTTTGGTCCTTTTCAAATACCAATAGCAGTCAAAGAGCAGAGGAATCCTGCAGTGATGCTTTAACCTCCTGTCTCAGTTCTTTTGTTTGAGGCTTAATGAAACATTTAAAATTAGTCACTAACAAAGAAACAGATACCACCATGAGTCTTACACAAATCAGATTGCATGTAACCCTGATGATAAGGAAACAATAATTAACATCCGTTATAAACAAGAATTGTTTGGATGCAGGAGAGTGCGGAAAATTACAAGCTTGAAGACAGCTCTGAGCTGTGTCAAATTTGGTGGGCTTGGTGGGTGAGTGATTTTTGTCCCTTGTTCTTGTGACGTGAGAAAGAATGAGGGAAAGGTCCACTGAGGGTGGGAAATTCTGACACCTACAATGCTCAGAGTCCCACATTAATGATAGCTTTTAGATGAGAGTGAATAAAAATACCGTTGTCATATACCCCCAGTTCACAGAAGCCTCCTGTGCCTGTTTTAGCAGTTAGCTCATAAATCCAGCCTGTTTATGCCAAGAGCATGAAGTTGGCTCCCGCAGTCAGAGCAGGAATTGCTGCAGTGTCCACATGTGTGTGGCTGCGTGGGGACAGGGGTATGTACGCATACAGATAAATTAGAGAGTGTAAGGGAAACAAATGCTTCTAGCAGTGGTCTCAGAGTCTCTTCGGGTGCAGGAGAGAGCCACTGGCTTCCCTGAAAATGCAGCAGCAAGGATCAGCTTTTGTGAGTGCCTCCCAGCCAGAGAGGGTCGGAAGAGAGGATGTGGAAATGTGTGCTGCTTTGGGCTGCAGAAGCTTTTAGCTTCAGTGTGGGATTGCTGTACCTCTGGAGATGAAGGCTGAGGGCTTTCATTACAGCTCTTTGCACAATTACGATTTGTCTAATAACTGCGTATGCTGTCTGTTACAGCAAATCTTTTCTGCTTCTGTGTCTTTGCGATTTGCTAAATATAAATCTCCTTTCCTTTAAACAAAAGATTGGCCTCTCTAAACCTAATACAATGGTTTGTGTAATGAATTTATTTAAATTCCTCCCATGTTTTATCAAGTTGTTTCTTTATCTTTACACTGTAGTTCAGGTTTTATATTTTAATATATCAAGTGGGAAACTGAATGTGAGAGAAAAAGTCACTTAGCTTGTTATCTGCAAAGGTTTTTGGACAGCGGATGCTGCATTTAAAGAAAAATGTTTTCATATATTTTTGCTAAACTTGTGTTATAAGGATGAGCTTAGAAAATCTTGTCTGAATTGTAATTCATACATAATCACGGATTCTAGAGCTATAGAAAAGCAAGAGTCCTAAATAAGAAGCATGAAGAGAGGCAAAATCTTTTGTGCCTCCCATTTTGTCAGTTCACAGAAGTAATGTGACTTTGTTGGTTCCCTTGCCTCTAGTTATCTTCCAGGCAGAGTTCTGGTCTTTTGATTGAGATTATAACTACAGCCAAGAAATAACCTTTAGAGACTAATATTTTGGTTTATAGTTTGAATTATTATAATAAGTAACAGGTAATATTTATGAAAGGGAAATTTGACTGAGCATGTTCTGTGATTTAGGTTCCTGTCCATGGATATTGTGTAACATAAATTTCCCTTTCTCCCTGAGGCTTCCAAACCCAGAAGCCACACCTGACAACAAAACAGGTGTAACACAAGAAAATCACGGCAGTTTAGTACGTTATTTTCTGAACATGTTCTTGTATGTTCTTATGATTAATGTGTATTTTTCCCCAGCTTTGAGGGGTAATGGGTATAGTGAGGTGTGGTTTTTTGTGAGCTGCCAGCCCTAGAAACTATTGACATATTACTGTTGTTAGCCAGAAGATTTGCTTTTTGCCAGAAAATATTGTGTTAATTACTGTGTTGGAACTGTGCAGCCAGTGTAGCTAGGACTTAGTATTTTCAAGATGGCATGGGAGTGTTTTGGCTTTTCTAGTTTCTGTGGTGGATGGACTGGAAGAGGAAGATTGATTGGGGGTGGGGGGGCAGCCCTGTGATGGCAAGAGGCTTGGACACTAGAGATTTTTGAAAAATTCTATTTAGATATCCTTAAATTGTGTATCAACCCAAAATGCTCTTGCTTATTTGAAGAGACTCTTACTTGAAGAAGATATCCAGCCTGCAGGGAAATGAAGGTAAAGTGCAGTGAGGGCAGCGAATACTTAAAACAAGAAATATTTGTAAAATTTGGTTTCATTTAAAACTAAATTCAATTTGCTGAAAAAAAAACATTATAGCAACTGCAGGGTGGGAGCATTCCTCCTGTTCTACAATAAATTGTAGAGTATATTTGACTGGGTTGAATCACTTGAGAACCCCGACCCAGTGTGTGCACTTTGAAACTAGCGTCTACCTGCCTGTTTTGGTGGTGTCAGATCTCAGTTTGGGAAAGGAGATAATCCACATTACTGCAAGTCAGCTTCTGTTCCTCTGGAGACATTGTAAACTTAAAAAAAAAAAATAGCAACCACTTTTCTTGTATCTAGAAAAGTGGTTGCTATTATTGCATGCAAAGCTTCAGTCAATATTACACAAGGAAAATCTAAAACAGCCAGTGGAAATTCTGGGAAGTGCTGAAAAACACCTCTCCCCAGCTACTCCAGTAGCTATACAGGCTGTGTATTGGGAAGCTCCCGTTTTCAAGTTAAGGGGTGCTTTGTCCTCCTGACCTCTCTCCGGGAAAATTTTTCCTCACTACATTTATGAAACATAGAATCCCTTTCCTCAGTTTCACTTGTCTTTCTTCAGCACTAATTTTCTGAATATTTTAAATTACATAAATGCAGTTTTAGAAGCACTAACAATTTCTACCATGTGCAGATCTTTGCTCTTACAGTTCCCATAGTTTCTCTTTTAGGATGACTTTGGGGAGGTTTCAGCATCTTTTAGATTACTGCTATACTTTCTATACTTTTATGAAGTGTTTTTTATATGTCTTCCCAGCACTTAATCAAACTTTAACTTGCTGTCATAAAAATAAGTAATAATATAGATGACATTCTGGTATTTATATGATTTGGAGGGGAAAGAAAAATAAAAAGTGGTCCATTACCATCTCACTTAGCATTTTACTATTATCACAGGTATTATTATAGTCATGTGGTTTCCTGACTGTCCTGTATTTCACTTGTTTATGACACTTGAGTCAATTGAAATGACACGTTTTTCATTGCTGCTAATTAAATGTATAGCATAATCATTAGTAGTTGTTTCTGATAGTTTTTTCATTATTAATTCTGTTGATAAAAAGTTCTAGTGCTGACTATTTCCACCAAGAATTACAAGGTCTAAACCTCAGTAGACGGAAAAAGTACTTGAATATAAAAGTGTTTTACTATTTACTATTGGAGGTTTTAATGCTTGGATGATTGTTTGGGAATCAGTCATTTCACTCAGTTTATGACTTTGGTTTACATAGTAATTTTCATCACTTAAGGAAGGTAATCACACCAAATGCCTCAAAATGGATCTATATTTATGTCCATTTGCAGCACATTTGTAGTTGGTAGTCAATTAAAATTATTTTAGGCAGATGCTTTAAAATAGAATAATTGCAAACCCTCTGCTTCCTGCCCTCTTTGCAAAGCCATTTTAAAGAGGGGCACAACTTTGTGTAGGTGTATACGTGTATGTATTTCCATGTGTATGCTTGCTCATTGCCTGTGGAAGTTCCAGGGGATCTGGAAGTACGACCAAACAAGTACAACCAATTCCTTTAGATTCTTTAAATCCCTATCCCTATGCTCTCGTGGCTTAGCACAACTCCAAAATGTGTTCCAAACTCAAAAAAGGATGGGGGGAACTCAATTTTCCTCTCTCTTCTAGCATGACAGTCACAAAATTAGCAATATTACGTACATGTAGAAATGTTGTACTGGACTAAAGTTACCTTTTTTACTTAGCAGACAGTTTAGGAGACATTACCAGCATGGCTGATGAGCTGGTAAATCCAGGTGACATTTATGGTAGATATTATTTATTTTATTTGTTGAGTGCAAATAATAAGCAGTGATTCATCAGCCTTTTTTAAGTGAAGTATAATTTTTGTGAACAGTAGCACTCTTGAAAAATATTTTTACAACTATGAAATGGGTTGTACCTTTTTTGTGAGGTATCTGCCAGTGTGTCCATACAGCTATTCTAATAAAGACATTTTCCAAAAAGCCCCTTTTCTTGGGGCCTGACCTGGCCTTGGCTTGGCGACTTGCCACTTCAAGATACACATTGGTTCAGTAATTCTCAGCTTTGTGTGAACATCTTCCTCCAGTTTTCAGCCACCCCCAGGGTGGAAAAAACTGTAACTGACCAGATCTTTACTGTGGTCCTAAAGACACTGTCCCAAAGCAGTACAGGTTATTAACTTAGTAGTTCCCATCTTGTCATGGAAGGGTAATCAAATTTAGTAGCACATCAATGACGGATGAAAAGTACACAGTGAATCCAAATACTGTCTCCTGGTTGGAAATGTACACAAGTTCACAAGTGCTGTGTGATGTTAGAGGCTATCATGGGGGGATTTAACTCTTAGATTAAATTTGGAACAAATTAGTAGTGAGCAGTATGTACTTCCTTATACTACCAGCAAGTCCAGAAGCATAAGAACTGAGGGCAGGAAAGTGCTAGTGTTGGTGCCTATAAATGCTGCACCTTCGGTGGCAGAGGAATTAGGTTAAGGTTAATCTGCTCTCCAGTCACAGAAAACAAAAACATTGTTAGTTAGTGCTTTGGATTTTAAGAGGTAAAAATAGAAGGTGTCCTCTGGTAATGTAACATTGTATAGGACCTTTCAGGATTGCATTTTAGAGGTAGATTGGGCTGTCTGAATGGTTTAAAATTATCTGTACTTCATACTTCCTGGTTGGCTACCTAGAGACATCTCCCTGGAAAGCACCATTTCTGGGTGTGATTAAGATTGGGTATTTACTCCCCTCCACTCCTTGCCCTTTTTTTTGTTAGGCATGCTCTGTGTATGAGCTGGTGGTATGAGCTGGGTTTCCTGGGATCTCAGCGGTCTGGATGGATATGTAGGTGAGAAGATAGTAGTCTTGTTAGTTCAAGAATTGGTTTTAAGACTCAATATGTTTTAGTTGATATTTTGAAAAATATTTTTAAGAAACAAAAGATAAATATTAGCTAAGATAAATATTAGCCTGCAAGTAAGTATGTAAGACAGGACTAGAAAATGTTCTTGATAA
This sequence comes from Pardalotus punctatus, assembly GCA_013400915.1. NCBI lineage: Eukaryota > Metazoa > Chordata > Aves > Passeriformes > Pardalotidae > Pardalotus > Pardalotus punctatus. Next base: position 1,044,316 of record VZTX01015307.1, read on the forward strand.
GAGGTTGAATTTAATATTCAGGAAAGTAATCTTCTCTGTAAAAATCCCTTGACTTGCCAGAAAAATATATTTGTAAAGCAGCAGAATAGTCTGTTTAACTTGGTAATATGTAAGTGGTGCTATCAGTTTTATATACAGTATTTTATGGGACATAAAGGAGAATATATTTTATGTTATGAAAACCATAATTTTTTTAAAATTTAGTCTTTTGAAATAAGAGATGTATTGCATGTAGCAAAGTGCAGGACAAATTATAGAGAGGAGGCGAAAGGGGAAGGAAAAAGGTTTCAGAACAAGTTGGTCGAAGTTAACACAACTGTCTTGCAATTCAGACGGTAGCACAGTTGTCAGTGTTTGAAATCATGTGCTTTTGAGTGTAAGGCTGAGCCCTCCTTGGCCAGAAAGCCAGCTGTTGGAAACTGGAGGCTTCAGAAGTGCAGATTGCGCATGTCTTAGAGTTTTTTGCCTTTCAAATGAAGATATGGTGGTGGCTGTTGGGTATCAGTGGTTGGATAAATACAACTTTACTTTTGTGGTAATAAAACACTTTGGGGTTTTTCTGTGTATAAATTTAGTCCTAGGTTTGGGGAGGTCTGAGTCAAAACCCAGTTATTGTACGAATGAATCTTGGCTTCTTTGAGCCCTTGGTTTTTCCAGACAGCCTGGATTAGAACATCTCCTTGCAGCTTCATTTTTAATAAAGTACCAAAGAGATAATTGAAAAGCTGGTCAAGCAAGAGAATGGGGGACATACCTCTCAGTTAAGTTTCACTGTAAGTGACACTGCTTCTCTGTTTGTATCTAAATTACATACAGGCCATATAAATCTACTTCTGTCCAGCTATTACAATATTCTTCTATCAATCACATAAGCACAGACCTGCTTTTGAATTCATCCAGTGGGCTTACAAATTAAGCTAGAACCTACTATTTCTTTTTTCCTCCCCAAGCCTACATCAGTGCTTGACGTAATGAATTATGATCTCAGGTTTGTGGTCTAAAGATACAAAAGGGTTGTACTTTTCTTTCTCCATGTAAAGATTAGGCGAATGAACTTCCCATTTCATGGTTCCCAGCCCTTTGAGTTCATCCTTTGTCCCCAGGCAAATCGGGGAGTTGGGCAAATAGCAACTGTGACAAATTTGCTGGGTTTTCATCTATGCAAAAAGCCTTTTTTCCCCCACTGTTCCCTTTATTTTTCTTGGAGAGGGGGAGGGCATAACCCAGTTGCAGTTCCTGAAATACAGCTGCATGCAGTGTGCTCTGGAGAGTATTTTCCCTAGGTAATGTTCACTCCCTGCTAAACTACCCTCCCTGGTGACAACAGGTGTCAGCAGCAGATTATCCTTGTAGAGGAAATAGAACTGGAGGGAATTACAGATTTTTGACAGAGGTGACAATAGGGAAGCTAGCAAATGCTTTTGCTCCTCATGTGAAGTCTATGAAAGCTAATGTTTCTGGCATCCACATCTTAAGGTTAGTGGATCTTAAGAACATATGGAGAAGGGCAGCTCAAATAATGGAAGACATAAAGCAGCTGTGTTATAAGTTGTTGCTGAATTGTCTGAGAGTCCTCAGTTTGGAGAGAGGGTTGAAAAAGGGTTGTCCGTGTTTCATGAAGCCATGAAGGCAGTGGATAAAATGAGGGCAGTTATTATTAAGATCTGCATTGATCCAGCTCTCTGTGGTCTTTTCATGTGGCTCTGCTGCCTTTATCACTCTGGATTATCTATTTGTGCTTACATCCTTGGGAGGAACAGATACAGATGCACTTGTTTTTAAGAAGTGTATGTGAAACTTTGTTCTGGACACTTAAACAGGAAAGAAATCGTGTGTTGAGTGAATTTAACTTATGGAGAAGCCAGTAGTTCTCTCCCACAGATTGTGATGCTAAAAGAGAACAACAATTTTCAAGTTTCCTGAAGTTTTTCAAGGGTGTTCCCTTTTCAACAAAGTCCTCGTTGTCCTTTTAAAATAAATTCCACAATCCTAGCAGTGCAAGAGTTTCTTAATCAGTTGACATTGTAATTGTCTTAGAGTAATCTGTTTTCACATGCAAATTCAGTTCAAGATGCTGAAAAGGGATTCATGTAGGCTGCCAGAAAATGCATGGGAAACACACTGTAGCTTTTCCAGAACACTTAAGCAGAAGAAATTCTCAGGCAGCGGGGAAAGAACTCCCACTTGTAAGTTTTTTTTGTGCCAGAAAAATCTGTATCAAGGGCAACTACCCCTACCCCCAAACCAATATATACAGTGAGAAAATGATACAAATGTGCTACCAAACAGTTAAATATATATTAAAAACCCCTAAGATAGCAAAGGCTGTGGATTGAATCCTTACATGTCTTCCTTCCTTTCAGGTGTTCTTATTGTGCATACTGTGCACATTAGATTAAGAGGTATAATAGAAGACAGGCATGGTGTGAATGAAATAGTAAAGTTGGAAAATATGAATTGGCTAGCATATGCTGTATGAACACAATACATTTAATATATTTGTCCTTTAAAAATTATTTTAAGAAACTCAATGTATGTAGTCTGAAAAGTCCATATATCCATGATAGACCATGAGGTAGTGAAGAACGGTGTGTCTTTCTAGGTGGTTGTAGTAGAAGCAGGTGTGGCCCAGCCTAAAAGCTGGGCACTTTCAACCCTGTGTGCTCCTGTGAGTACCGTTGCTTTCTGCAGGGCGCCAGCCGGAGTGTGTGGCATTTGGGTTCCCTCTACTGGTTCAACTGAAGGCCCTGCCCCTTAGCTTGTGTGGTGAGATGGTAGTCACCAAAGACCCTGAATTGATTTCCATTGTGGTTGCATTTTATGATCTTACGTAGTTAGCTCATCTGCAAACCACCTCTCTTTCAAAGGTCTGTTAGTGTACACCCACTCCCCAAATAAGCGATTCAGAACATAAGCAGGTGCTTGAACTTAAATGCCTGCTTAAATGCTCTACTTAATAGGAATGGTGAAGGTGTAGCTTCCGTGCTTTTCTGAATGACGATCTTGATGATGACTTTGTCACTGGGCAGTTAAACAGGCAGTACTCGACACTTTCCACAAACCATTACCTTGAATTTGTCACTGTCTGTAATGTCATTGTCTATGCAGCCATGAAAGTGGCACTGTCAGACATGATGTGAAAGCAGTAACGGTCTAGTTTCTCTACCTTTTTTTGAAGGTTTCATGAGTGAACTGTAAAAGTAAGGAAAGACTGTGGTTTAAAAGCAGAATTAAAACCCTGAAGCTATGGACTGTCTTCCGACTTTCTTGCTAGGTTTTCTCATAGCTGTAGGCAGGTGATTCACTCTCCCTCCAGCTTTATGAAGGGAGATTTGAATGCTGGAAGGTATACCTTAAATAGGAAGTGGCATGAAGCTATCAGCTGTAACATTATTGTTTTACAAGGGGCAGTTGGCACAAGGATAATACTTGCTCTGTCTGTTCATACCTTTAAACATACTCTTTTGCAGTCAAAGGACTCCCTTAAAATAGTTGAAATCCGTCAAGCCTGAGTACCAAATAGATTTAGAATTACTATCTTCACAGTCACCTAGTTCTTACACGTTTGTCTAGACATCTGTATCGATCAGTGTTTTAGAGAGTGCAGGAGTGGGTAGATTTCTGGTGAGACCCTGCACAACTGTTTTGTGTTCTTGCATTTTATGTTTTACTGCTTAAAAAGAAAGAGAAGTCATCCATGAATTCCCCTTCTTCATCTAGGTTTCAAGTGGAGAGGACCCTGTGGCTTATGGCAGTGTGGCAGTCTCCTGTAACCCCTGGGTACAGGAGCATAGCAGCATTTAATCTGATCCCTTCATAGCCTCTGGCCTCTGCACTTCTCTTTCTTCCTGTGCAGGAAATGATTAGGTGAAAGAGGTAATCTGGCCCCTACTGTCACTTACATAGTTGCTCTTATTCTAGAATTATATTGAATAACATATGGGCATATTTATGGCCCAAACTCCAATTCTGAAAACTCCCAGCTCCTTTTTGGAGCTGCTCTGGAGCAGAGTGACATTGCTCCCAAGCTGTGCTTTGCTGTGTTCACCTGAAACAGGCACCATTTCTGCCAAAAGGTTCATACTCCTCAGTTAAGTGTTGGCAAGTGTTGGCAACTCAAAAACAACTGCTAATTCCTTATGGCTCCTAGTATAGCTGTAAACATTTTTCCATTGTTCAGCCTACCATGTGCAAGGTACAGTGCATTATTCCATTGGAAAGTTTCTGAAATCATTTAGTCCCTACACAGACTCTTCCCCAACATTTGCCTCTTAGTGTGCATTCAGTCCTAAGTCTGAACTGTCTTAACTCTTCTTCACATCCCACAAAGTCAGAGCAGGATTTTGTGGAGACTACCAAGAACTGTAAAATGTGAACAGCATACAGTTAGGAGATGAAGAAGGTTTTGTTTCTGTTGCTTCTTACATAGACCAGAGCCTGTTCTCCCTGAAAAACTGCACAGTGCAGAATTTGTGCATTTCTCCCTCAGGCTCTCCTGTCCTGATGCCTGGCCTCACCTTGGTGGTAGTGCCCTGAGGGGGTCATCCATCAGCTGAACTGGAACATCTCCAGTTCCAGAATGGTCATCCATGCCAGGGAACTGGAAGATCTCATCAATGTAACAGCTGTGTTCCACTTGGTGCTGATACCTCTAAACCTAAAGCAGGACTAATGGAGAAAAATGGTACAAGTAGACGAGCTGCCAGGTGGAAAATTATTTGCTGCAATGATGCAGTTGCACAGAAGGAAGAAATGGCCAGTTACTGCTAGATTGCCTGTTTTTTGACATGAGAAATGTATTTGTAGCGTGCCTTCTCAATACAGTGATGTGATAAGAATAAAAGGCAGTTTTTGAATTCTATTCTTATGGCAAATTTTACTTGATATTTTGAAATTGCTCACTTGTTTGAATGAGCTGGAAAATGTTTTAGAGTTATTTGAGGGGATTATGCGGGAGGCAAACCAGCATCTACCCAACAAAATAATTAACTCGTTCAGTTGTAACAAACTTAGAAACTTCTAAACCCTGCTCTCCTCCCATCTTAGGAAAACAAGGAATGGTGGAGCTTAGTCTTCTGCAGCACTTGGATTTATTGCTGCTTCAGGCTTGTCCAAATTGGAACTAATTCCAATAAAACCAACAAGATTTGATCCCTGGAATAGGAATAATATGCTTCTAAATCAGAATCTGAGATATTTAATTGGCACAAGGATCATGGACATGGAATGTTTACGGTACATAATGGAGAGAGTTGGGCATCCACCCACAAGTGGCCAGCTGAGACACCAGGGTATGGTCAGTGCTGCAGGGCTCCGTACCTGTTCAGCAGGACACAGTGCCACGGGTTCATGCCCACCTGACTTCAGGTAAAAATCCTAGAAATCTCCATGCAGGATGAGCCCAGGTATCCCTGTATCCACTTGGTTCGTATGTCTGGAGTTTTAGCTTACCTGTGCTGATGCAAGTTTGGAGTACTTTGGTGTAAGGCAATGAAATACTAGTGATGTACCATGAATATGGCAGAATAATTCCTACTGTTTCAGCACTTTTTGGAAGTGTGGTACCAGCTACTACTAATGAGAATGGTGCAGATTGTGTGAGGAGCTTGCTCTGCTAGGTCCTTTTTTTTTAAATTTCGAGCTCCAGAAGAAAAATACATTGATTCCAAGCACAGTAGCTCAGATAAAAATTGATTTTTTAATATGGCAGCTATGTTTGGAAAATTTTTCAGTAGTTGTGCAAATTCCCAAATCCAACCTGAAAAAAAAAATTGATGGAAAGTTTTCTCTGAAGTGCATTTGTGAAAAGATATGGCTTTGATAAAAGAAATTTCCCTCTGCTAAAGGGTGACAGTAGTAAAAAGAATGACCTAATTTCAGAAACTCAGAAGAAAAAGCCTTAATATCAGCTGTCCCCAAGAGATGTGCTCTAAGAGCTTTGACAGGAATTCTTACAAGTGTACTCTCTCCAGAAAGTAAAAAACCTGAATGTTGCTGTTACAGGTTTCAGTGCTGGCAGACTTTATGAAGTGTTCTCTGCTCTCTTGGACTCTGCTTAGCTGACAGTTCTGTGCTTTTTTCTTTTCAGAACAAGTGCCTGGATTATCTATACAGACCAAAAAAAAAAAAAAAGTCTTATGCTATTGTATTAGCTCTTTGTACCCACCATGAGTAGCCACCCGGTTTTAGTCAGGATACAAGCAAAAGTCAGGTAGTCGTAAGAACGATATTCCCTATACTCTCTTATTTCAGTCCCTCATATAAGTGAATGGAAAGGCACTGGAGAACAGCATAACCTTACCACCTACCATAAAAATCCTGTAAGCTACTTTGATAAATTAATCCTGCTTTTTCTAGGAATTTCATCACTGGTCTTAACTTTGATTTATTCATGCAAACCTTATGACAGTTTGTATGACATGGTGCTAATAAACAGTCTAGAACAACTCTATTCAGTGTGTATTTTACACTGTGACTATTTTTGTGGGATTTTTTTTCTGCAAAACTGAAATTTTCATGTTACAAATTGGCTGGCAAGTTAGGCAATAACTGGATAGTAAATCAATGTTGGCATTGAAGTCTTGCTCTTAAAGTTTTAGATTACTGTGAAAATGATGAAATATTGTTATTGTGGTTAAATAAGAGCTCCTTGCCATCTGTGCAGTGATATTGCCATAAAGAAACAGGTATGTTTTTCTGCTCCACTTTCATGTCATGTATTATTCATATTATGTTTGAGAAGTAAAATTCATTCTTCAGGGGATGTTTCCCATATGAATTTTATCTGTTAACTGTTATGAAAATATGATTTCATTGTGTATTTCATGCTTGTTTGTTTAGCAGAGGAGGATATTTTTTAAGTTGTGCCATAGCTAAAATCAGTCTTTTAATGAGAGGTGAAACAAAACCTGCATGTAAATAGTTTTAATCAACAGACTGTGAACAATCTCAGGTTAAGTGAATGTTAAAAACAGAGAAGGCGCAAACTAGAACATTTTTTTATCAAGTTTCTCTTCCCAGAACTTCAGCCTTTTCCATCAATTGCTTTTTACTAAAAAAGAAGCAAATAGAAGTGATAAAAAGGTTCTGATAGTTCTTTTGTGCAAATTAGTGCCCTACGTGTGATTTGACATAATTTGATTTGGCCGTATTTGTAACACCTATTTCTCTTCCTGTTTTGGAGAGAGATAAGAACAACTGTTCATAAAATACTACGGGCTAGAAGTGCTTTCCAAATCCTCTAGGCAATCCTGTTGTGCCTTGAAGCATGATTAACCTGTCACATTGTATAAGATCACATAGCTGCAAATTTTATTGAATAATGGTAATTGCTTTCTTTAGTGCCTGAATGCAGCCTAATATCTCTTACCTAGTGACTCAGAGAACTGCTAAGTCCTGGTGTTGTGATGCAGGAGAGACACAGCCGTGATGTTTTGAACATGAGTAGCAGCTCTTGGGTCTTCTGTTGGAGTTTGGGGTAAATGTAAAACCTAGTGCAAGGCTGGCACAAGCTTTCTGTCTTTTGGTGATGTTTCATTTGTCATATTTGTTCCTTACTTAGCAGTGCTTCATAACTGTTAGTTAATTAATAGTTAATAGACAATAACTCTTCAGTCTAGGCTGTGGGGATTGACATGGCTGATTTGTTCTCATCACCCCCTGCTGGTGTCTAGCCCTGTCTCCTTTCCTCATCTTGCTCAAGTTTTGTTTGAGTGTTATGTGTCCAAATCTGATGAACAATTATGGATGCCTAGGAGGCTCTGCATCCTCCTGTTCTGGGTGTCCTGATTTCAGGATTCCACCTATTGTTGGGATTGACACCTCTGTCAGTTGCCTGCTTGTGGGTGAAATGAGTCTGTACATGAGACGTGTGAGCCCGGCTGGATGTGCTCACCCTGCATTCAAAGCTGGTACCTCACCTGCACAGGACAGCACAGCCCTATCATCTCTGTGTCCCAGCTTTGGAAATCCTACTGCTGAGTGGGAAATTGTGCAGATTGTTTTCTAAGCTCTAGTAGGTTCATATGGGCATGGAAATATTTTTCCATTAAGAACGACAAAGAGTGGATGATGCCCCCACTACATGGAAACAGCACAGGAAGAGGAGATCCACAAGGGCACCTTCAGTGTAGTTTTCTTTCCTTGTTTCTTCTGTAGGGAGTGATGGGCAATAAATAGTAGTGGCCTGTTCATTTGATTCTTTTTTTTTTAAAACATGTGGGGATTCCTAGTCTGATACTATGAATGATAAATTACCAGGATCATCCAGCAAGCTGTCAGCATATCAACTACTTCTAGCACAGATCTGAGTTTCAGAAAGGGAAGAATACTGGAAAATTGCAGGAAAATATGCATAAACACCAAGAATAAACACCTGAAGGTCATTGGGCTCAAGTAATCTTAGAGGTTGCTAGGGAGTATATGATCTATCTTACTCTAATGTGTGCTATGATTATCATGTGGTAAATAGGACTTACTACAATCTTAGTGTCGAGGTGTCAGAGAAAGAGCCCCCAAAGTAGGTTGAATTGACTGATGGCCATGCTGTAATCACAACTGAGGTAAAGCTGGGTTACAGTGTCATGAGTGACACACCACAAATTGCTACAATGCCCAAATTCTTTCCTAAGCCTGTATAGCACTGCAAAATGCTAACTAAAGCATTAGCTTAGTTTTCATTAATAGTATCTGAATATTTATTCTTAGGTGAATTGTACTTGGAAGACACAGAGTTTATGATTCTAAATGTGTATCTTTTTGGAATGTGCCTGGCAGGCAGGCACATACACTAAGAGAAGAGTTAACAGACGCTGTGGATGCTGGAGAAATGCATTTATTGTGAAGTCTGTCTTTACTGTAATTACAGCTAGGATGGCAATCTCCAGGAAGGCATTAAATTGGGTCAACAGCTAAAAAGGCTTGAGAAGAGACATTGATGACAGCAAGTGGTACATATACAGGAAATAAATGGCAGCATGGTGCTGGGTGCAATAGGCTTTTAAATGTTGTAAGGGTTCCATTAACATATAAGTAATAATACATTAGAGAAAATATGTTTATCATAAGATGAATAATTCTCAGATGCCTTAATAAGCATTAGTCTCAGAAGACTGCTTCTAATCCTGTGGGATTGATTACTCTGTAGAAGCTGTATTCCCTGGAATCATCTTGTGCAGTAGCTATTATAAAATACCTCAGTTATTCTTACTTGAAGAAGCTATGCAGCTGAGTGCTGTCATTGCTAAAAGACTGCTAGTATAAGCTTTTCAGACATTTGCTTGTCCTCCCATCACCCCCTGCTAGGATCTTGCAGAGCCAAGCTGAATCCTGCTCTGTGGTTAAAAAGTAAACAAAAATCCTGTGTCAGGTATTCACATTCATGTGTGGGGCAGAGCAAGGCTATTGCTTCAGATTCATAGTGCACAGTAACTGGGACTGGAGTTACAAAAATAAGATGAGTTTTTGGATTGGAGTTAAAATAGCTTGACAATAATCTGTTTTAAAGGTGAGGAAGAGTCACCTGCCTTGGGCTGCCTTTCAAAGAAGATAAGATTTTTGTCAGAAGTAGAAATGTGGAGGAGCCAAGGCAGATAGGGTCCCACCAGATAAGTCACTGGGATTGAGCACTGTTTGCTTGAAGAGTCTGATCTCCAATCAAAAAATATACGTGCTCTGCATGAACAGGCAGCTTGCACCCAATGTGGCACGTGGGAAAAAAGGAAGTCTCAGCAGCTCTGTTAATGTGTTTGAGTATTTATCTGGACTGATGGTTTAGTATCTGGGCCCACACCATACCTCCAGCACCTACTGACCTTTACCTTGAGAGCCTGGCCTCTTTTCTTTATTCCCAGGCTGTCTGCAGCCTTGCCTGAAGCCATGGGGTGCTGGGCCCCCAGGGCAGCCTTTACCTTCTTTGCCACTGCCTGCCTCACTCTCACCATACCCTTTTCATTTGGTTACTTCCCAGTGAGATCTTTGCTTCTGTTTACTGCTGGTGTGTATTTGGGGCTCATTAGTAAATGTGAATTTTCCATATCAGTAGAAAAGGACTGTAAGTGATCTTGGAGAATAATATAGATCAGGGAGGAGCATGCTGTGCAGAACAGCTTGGGCCTCTGCTGCACTTTTACCTGCACTTCCCCCTGCACTTCCCCCCATGGTTTATTTTTATTTAAGTGCAGCAGTTAAAGGATGATAATAACGTATGTCCTAATACCTCTCTGATGCCTCCTGCAGTATCTGAAACTGCAGGTTTTGCAAATGCCATGTTCATTGTGAAAGACTTGTAGAGGAGAGGGTTGCTTGCATTGTTTGAATAAGCCCAGTAACACAGATACTGTTCCATCTAAGTTGCATTTGATGTTATTCATGGAAATGTGACTAACAGCTCCAAGTCAGACACAGTGTGGACAGCCTCTGTGCAAGGTTTCCTTCATAGCCCTGGCAATGCATCTGAATCCTGGTTTTTATAAATTTCCTGTGCAATTTCAGCCTTGGACCTTCTCCCCATCACGGCCATTACCAGACATGTAGATGTGCATACATGTACATAGCTCTGACAGTATACCTCCCTTATGCCACATTTTCTTTCCAGCCCAGGCTTCCAAACTGATCACATACAAACTTGGATCGGATCTGCAGCACAGCTTATTGCTGGTCATAAATCACTGTTGATGTTCAGGTCTGCAGTACTGTGGCAGAGGACACGATTTAGATTAACCTGGAGAGGAAAAGGTTTTATTAGCCTAAATTAGCTTAAATATACACTTATTTCCTAAAGTTGCGACAAAATTTTAATCAGGAATTACAGGGCACTGCTCCTGGGCTAAGAGGTATCCAGGAAAAATACAATGCTGAAATTTATGCTGATGACAAAATGAAGCAAGGTAGCCCTCCTTAAACAGTGTGCTCTCATGTTTGTTATGTTATTTATGACCAGAGACTGTAGCACAGAAAATGGAGAAGGGTAACATTGATCATTTACAGTGATCAATAGTCGGTGATCAAAACAGTGCCAAGGAAAGTGCTGTTGAACAGTGAGAGTAAAATTGGTGGGATTTTTGTTTTATGCTCTGAAACCTTGAGAAATCACTGTTATATATGCATGCATGGTTCAGTTCTTGGAACTGAAGGACAGGAGAAATTCTGGTAGAACCAGCTGGCTTTCACCTGCCTGGTGAAAGGAAGCATGGGCTGGCTTTGGGCTTTCCAGGGCTCACTGAGAGACACTGGGTAAAATTCTAGCAGAGAACAAGACCTTGAGTTTGCTTTGCTTTGCTCTTGTGTACTGAATATTGCCAGTAGTAATAGATTCAACAAATATGCTTTCTTAGGTCAGTGCTGCCACAGGAGGTTGAGTGCTTTTAAAATTGTCAGTACTTTAATGCAAATGTGTATAGAGCTTCAAGGGTACTTCTTTAAAATTTTCCATTAAATTTTTAAGTAGTTAAAATATATGCTATTGTCAAATGGACCAGAGTTTGATTGCAACCTCTGTTTTAGTGTACATTTCAATTGTTTTAGTGTGTGTTTATATTTTAAAATGAGCATGCAATTTTTGGAGGCTGCTTTGAATGAGGAAATGCCTATTATCTAGGTGTTGAATAAAACAGGAGTGTTCATGGTAATACAATGCTTATGTAACACTTCCTTTGCTCTCACTGTTAAAATGAGCACTTAAAGTAAAAAAAAAGACAAAACCCAAAACTTTAGAGTGGGAAGAAGCTGACACGTATGGAGTAGTGACAATGAAAATAAAAATGAAAACAAAATACAGAAAAAAATACAGCACTTTTTTCATCATCTGAGCTGTCAGGGAAGAGATGTGACCAGCAGTCTTGCTGTAATCAGATAAGAAGTCGCTTCTCAGGATGCTGTCATAGACTCCACTGTCAGATCTTTGCCAAAAGCAGTTCAATACATTCCCCACAAAATACACAGCCAAAGAATATGAGCAAATCCTCTGAAATGGGGGTTCAAAGGAAACACGTGGCTTTTGGTAATGTAGGCTTCTATGGATGAACTGAACATATCGCTCAATTAAAGACTTGTACTTGAGAAAATTGCTGAAGTTGTGTAGCTCTAAGTTCAGGTGGCTAGAAGACTCTAAAGGAGGCTGAGACACTGAGAACAGTGAAGCATTTGTTTTTTTCCCATCACTGTGCAGAAGAGATGTGCTCTCTGTGATACAAGAAGATCCTAGACATGTGCCATGGTTTGGGTTTTTTGTCAGTCTGCTGTCAGCTGGTGGGCTTTCTCCTGAGGGAGAAGGTAAGTGAAGGGTCCCACAAGGCCGACACACTTGCTCTGCTTTGATCTACCCAGCCTTCTGAGGCTTTCGAGGTACTAAATTTGGGGGTTGTGCCACTTGGGAGCCGAAGTTACCTGAGTACTGTGACTCCCTGCTTAGAGGCTGGTGTTTCCAAAGTGACCTGCATGACAAGAGGGATGCTGACAGCCACACCTGCCACAGTCGGATTGCAAGTGGTTCACAGCTAGAAAAGAAGAGAGCTAGAGGTTTAGCTGGTAAACTTCTCTAAAACACCACTGCAGTGCTAGAGGTCAGATCTAGAGGAGAAGCAGAAGACCAGCAGACAAAAATGCTGTGTCTGCAAGTGTCCACTGTACGTCTCACACCCTCACCTTGCCATAGCCTGAGCTTGAAGGGAAGCTTGTTAGAGTGGCTTCAGGTGTTATTACTCTGTGTGTTACCCCTGCACAAGAGGCTGGAAAGAGTATGTGGTTTAAGCCTTTGCTCCATCCCTTCACACCCCAGTGTAATACACTAAAGCTATTCTGAAGTGGTGTTTGCACTAAGACATCAGAATACAATCTGAAGTCTAAGTATAATTTGCTTCTGCAGACTTTTCTGGAGGGAATTTGCAAATCCTATCACACACAGAGCTGAGGGCACTGATATCCTAAGCAGCTGCAGCAATCCCACATTATCTGCGAATGTTCCTCTTTGCTCAGGGAAGATCATGAGCTTGGAAATATTGAGCAGCTGCTCAACTTGGTGGGATGGAGACAGGGCAAGGCAATGCAACAGCTTTTCCTTTGCCATACAGTGCTATGGTTAGGGCAGCCTGCCTCTTTCAGCTGGGACATTCCTGGAAAGATAAATGCCATTTCTTCATTTTTTGGAAGTTCCTGTCAAAGGAGTTGTGAAAAGCAGAGTCCTCCAGGGAGCAGAGCTGCACAGAGAACATGGCCAAGCACCCTGCAAGAAGCTGCTGCAGGGGTAGCATGGGCCCTTGGAGAGCTCCAGGTTTCCTCACTGTTGCTGTCTCCAGAGTGCTCTTGTGAAAGGCTGATTGCATGAGCAGCTGTACTTCATGCCCTCATGTATTTAGTTTTATTAGCTAAGATAGTTGCTACTAATTAAAGATTGTAAAAAGCTTTCAAATTAGGTGCAAATTGAATTTCCCTTTTAAAGCCTCTAATGAAGGTGTGTTTCTAATTAAAGATACTTAGCTTGGCTACGTAAGAGTCACTATGGGCTCTGTCTGTGCAGGAAGCTGCATCCATTTCCATTAGCTGTCCCACATGCATGGATGAGTCAAACTTGATTCATCCACGTTAATACATACAGAAGGTTCAAACAGGACTGAGGAGGCACAGCCTGTCCCCAGGGGCCCACTATGCCTGTGGCAAGCAATGGGGTCCACCTCGTCCTTACCCAGAAACAAGCGCTTTTCTTTTTCAGAGGCTGGAAACACTCACTGGCAAAAAGCGATCAGTTTTGGGGAGCTGTTGGAATGGTGGTGGCTTGTCCCCCTCCCTGAGGCTGGCTGGAGCAAGGAAGGAGCAGGGATGGTGAAAGCCCAGAGCTTGCTCCAGCTTTTGCCTGTTTGAGTGATATTTGGACATTCGATTTTAATTGTGTTGGGGAAGCATCTTTAAAATCCAAGAGAAGATGAGCAAGTAATTCTCCTCTTCATCTCTGCTGTCTGTGACTTGAAGCAAACACCGTGTTTAAATTCCTGGCCTATGTGTAAGTCAGGGAGGCTCTCTGTCTGCTTGGGGTTGGCTTTTCTGTAGCTCCTCACCCAGCTGTGAAGGTCACTGAACTGTGAATTTGTTTGTAAGGCAACTTTTCCAAAATACAGTTTTATGCTCAATTCTCATTCAGTTAATTAGAGCAAAAATCAAAGGTTCATGTCAGTTGTAATTAGAAATATCCCTGGACTGAGTTTTGGACTCCCAGAGCTAATAGTAATAGCAGTTGGTGTTATATTTGTAGCTTGCTTATGCCTTAGTGATGATAAGACCCAGTTCATAAATGTGATTTAGTGTAATATAAGCACTTAAATTTGTAAGAAGCAGCATCCTCTAACATGCACAGTCACAAGTTATTTTAAAAATTGTACAGACAGATAAAGCTGAAAAGACAGAACATACTTTTCCTAAATTTTTCTTTTAAAGGAGAAAAACATCCAAGTCACATGTTTCTACAATTCCTTGAGATCCTTATTGAAGAAAATAAAAACTTGTAGAAGGGCTGCTACTGCTTTAAGAGGCCAGATTGACCTGAGACAGTGCAAGAAAATGGAGCATAAGATTGATCCCTCAACAGCAGGCTTTAAGAGACAGCATCTCAAGTCCAGCTGCTGCTTGCACAGCCCCATTTGACCTGCTGTGGAGGGCAAAGGAGACCGTGGAGGCGGGGCTGGCAGAGGAGATGTGGCTCTATCCGCACTTGACCTCAGCCAATAAGGCTGGTTGGTTGAATAAACTGCAGGAAAGGGAGAGATTTCTCATTTTGCTTTCCATGGGAGGAAATTCTGATAAAGAATTAACAGATAAAGCAACAGCAACATGGATATGAATACAAGTATAGGAGACTAAGTGGAGGCTTTGAAGTATATTGTCCCAGATTTGTGATGCAAGGTCTCTTCCAGCATCCCACTGCTCACCTCTGCCTGTGTCTCCAGCCGCTGACCAGGTGTCTTACCTCAAAGAAGGGGAGAGAAGGATATTTTATGCTAGTTTAGTTTTCAGTTCCCAGAGGTTTCAATCTAAAAAGACAGGTTTTTTGGTATTTCCATATAGGACGGAGCTATACAGCAGCAGACCCCTGTTCATGCATACATCACTAAAAAAACTGTTTTGAGCTCAGCAACTAGGGCATGCCAAAAGTTGCCTTTAGCATCATTCAAATGAAGCAAATGCACCAAGTTACATGCAATATTTTTGAATGACTGAAACATCATTAGTTTTAAATAACACGAGAGATCTGGGGAAGGCTGTACAGCAATGCAGAATAATACTACTTGTGGATAATTCATTGTTGTACTTCCTTGTGCAGAGCATATAGCAATTGTTGTTGCTTGAAGACTTTCATCAGCCAAAGCATAGCTGTTGGCAGTGGCAGCCAGTCTAGTTCAGTGGTTTGGCATGAATATATTCCTGCCTCCTACTCATTGCAGATCTTTTAAACTGTTCTGTTCAGCTAGGTAATACTCAGCATACCGTAAATATCCACTTAATAATTTGTCAGTATGTTCTCAATAAATTGGTGCAGAAGTGACCTGAAATTTTCTATATATGTAAGAGTGACATATGTAGGAACAGTGCTGTGAGGAGTGAACAAAAACTGCACACAACTTCAGTGGTATGAGTTAATACAGTTCCATAGAAATGCTCATAACCACTAATGAAATGCAAACTTATCAATGAAAATTATCAGAAAATACTTGGAGCTGTGAATGTAAAAATACATATAAACCCTGAGATTGTCATCATTAAGAAGAGTTTTATTAATAATAAAGGAATAACAAATTAAATATGTTATGGTATTTTATGGAGAAAAACCTCATGGCCAAATGCTTGTTGAAACTCCCATGAACACAAAAACCCTCTCAGAATTAGAGAACCACTGAAAGATACTATATGGCAATGGAGCAGTTTAATTTCTAATAACAGGGAGGAGCTGTTGGAGATGTCACAAATTTAGTGTCATTTATTCTTAAATCTGCCACGTGAAAATTTGGTGTGAAAAGTAAGGGCGCATATGGGTTGTACACCTGTGTTTGTGCTATGGGCATGTGTGAATGAATATTTCAGCAGATACTGAGTAATACAGCAAATACACATTCCTGCAGTATTTGAAGTTTCTAGTACTAGTCACTTAACAATAAGCCAACATTAACTTGGAGGTACCCAGTAGCACATACCTATTAAGGTGCTAGTTCCTTTTTCATTCGTGATTGAGGTATGAAACGTGGAGTTCATATTGAAAACAGTGTAACTTTTGCTATAGTCTGAAGTTGAGGGAAAGCTTCCTGTGAATTTCTGAACAGGTAACCAAATATGTTTTAAATAACAAACTCTCTGCTGTTTGTCTTTTTGTTCAAGAATTTGCCCTCCCCTGCATCCCAAATGTTTAGAAACTGTTGTCTTCCATCTCTGTACACTACAACCAAGTAGAGTTTTTCCTGGCTCCTGATTCACAACGAGTTGTGTTGGAAGCTTGGCAAGGACAGCAAGCTCTGAAGCAGAGGCAAGAACAAATAGCCCTGAGTTGGGATGGAGGCATGTAACTTGTGCTGGTCTTAAACTGGGTGCCCTGTAGACTGCTGAGAGAGGAAGGGCCTGTTAAGTGGTTTGGTGAGTACCAGAAACACAGTTTGTCTCAGGTTTGCATCTCCAACTTTTAACAGGAGCTGTTCCCATATATCTGGGTTGCACATAAGGTCTCAGTTTGTGTGCGTGTTGTCTGAAGGCAAATAGTCATTGAGTGCTCTCTGCAGGGATTCCCATAACAGTGGCTCTGACAGGAAGGATGAACTCTAATATGTAAACACTTGTTTTTGTAGAACCTGTAGAATTGTAATTGTATCTGGTATCTCCCCTCCCCACCAAATGTGGGTGGAACAGAGGGTTCAAAAGCTGTACAAACATTCAGTTTCAGAAGGAGCATCAAATACATAGAGCAAGACTAAGTAGAGGATTTTGGAGCCCTCTCCCTCCTGGCATGTTTGGTACTACCCAGAGAGCTCTCCAAGCTTGGGACAAGAGAGTGACAAGTTCTTTCAGAGGAACAGATGTGTGGTGGGGAGCAGAATGGCAAAGGAGATGAGGAGAGTGAGGCACTTGGAAGTAAAGATGCAGCAAGGTGGGAAGTAACCTTCTCTGAAGTCCAAGGAACCAGTAAAGAGGAGCTGCATGCTCTGAAGTAAGAGAATCCAAATTGCTCTCTTACTACATCTGGAAAGCAAAGGCAAAATGTTTGTGACAGCGACTTGTTGCTAATAACAAGGTAGAGGGAAGGACAGAAATCTAGACAAGATGGGAAACAGCAAATACCAGGAAAACGAGCATTAAGTCCTCAGGGTGACCTGGAATTTAGAGGCTGACAGTGCAGAGATTGAGTGACACAAATCTTTGCACCCAGGTATATTGAAGTTGATATTAAATTGAAAAGTCTGTTGCTGACTCCATGGATTCAGGATAGCAACAGAAGTGACCAGACAAATTAGACATGGAAGTTGGTGGTGAACCTTTTGTCTGAATAAGGACTATGAGCAGAGAATAGAGACGATTTTTTGCAGCATTAGTTGCCAGACCCAAAAACCTATATATCAGAGGCCTAATTCTGATAACAGTGTTAAATGTGAGAAAGCAGTCAGACCTCTCTACATACGAATGGGATTCCTGAATGTGAAAGGAGGCAAATTGGTCTTGAATTTCTGGTAGAGACTGTCCCATCTCTGTATGCATATTGGAGAGAACTCAGGTCTGGGATGCAGTCTGGAGTAAGCCCATTCCAGGAGCTCATTTATGTGCTGGAAGACACCAGTAAATACCTGCTGGCCATGTTCACATTAACAGCCTTGAACACCCTCAGGAACACCAGCTTTGAAATCACCATGCAGTGTGCAGTCCCTTCACCTTCTGTCTGGCTGTTCAGCCATATATTATTGATGGCCTTCCACCCTCCTCTCCTGCCCTGCTCCCACAGAGCTCTTGTGCACTGCTGAGCTGAAGCAGGTGCAGAGGCCAGCGTGGAGCCTGAGCTGCTGATCTCCAGGCTGTCGGGTCTTGTTTCTTTTCATGCCTACTTCCTAGCACTGTTAGGGACCACTTGGTATTGGTACAAAACTGAAGAGGGCTTGCAGAGAATCTTTTTTCCTTAAACTTCTTTATTCAGTCATTACGAATTTTCTTTTTAATGTGTTATTGGTTGGTGAGAAATGCAGAGCTGTGTCTTCCTGAGTTGACTCCAGGTATAAGGATACCGTTGCTCACCACCCTGGTTAAATAGCAGATTTATGCGGTCTTGTGTTTCCTGCCTTTCAAACAGCTAGTGTTGTGAGACATGTTACCTGGAGGTTAAGTGTCTAATTCCTGTTGATTTTTCACTAGTGTTGATTTTGTTTGGTTTTTAAAAATTTTTAGCATTAAGTACGAAATCCTGCTTACTCACTTTGTCTGACTTACAGTAAAGCAAGCAGCAAAAAAATCTGTCAACACTACTTATTTCAGAGGATTTTACTTTCTTAGTTAGTCACATTTTACATAGAACATAAAACATCACTTTTAAAGGAATCCTCTGTATCAAAAATTGTGAAGAGAAGTAGTTCACTGTATACACTTTGCATTTAGTCTTGGTTGTAAAACATTAATAGATCCAGCATTCAACTGTGGTTGAGTAAAAAGAAGTCTCAGTTCACTCATGCTCATTCATATTTGAAGTTTGATTTTTTTTTTACAGTGTATGTGTGTATGCATGTATTTCTCATTAGCTGAGGTTGCTCACACAGGTGAGAGTTATGTGCATCTGTCCTTAGAGAAGTGTTTTACTTCAAATATGTACTCTTAGCTTTATGCAAGTTGCAGGGTTCATGTATTAATAGAAGGATCCACACTTGGTCTTTCCATCTTAAAAAAAAAGTGACATGTCAGAGCAAGAAAACTGCTCAGTTTGTAGAAAAGAAGTGGCAAGAGAGGAGAGTAGCTGAGTTGCTCTGAAGAGTTACTGAAGCTTACTGAAAAGCTCATTACTCAAACTACCTAAAAAATGTAATAAATTTTTGGGTTCAGGAGCTGGTCAAAATGAAAATTGTTCATCAAAGCTAGGTTGTAGCTTAAACATCTTTGTCTGCTCTCTGCCAGCAGGTTAAGAACCAAAGCCCCTTGGAAGTCTATAATTAGGATGTTTAAATATGAAACATCTATTTATGGTGTTCAGCTAATTAAAGGGACAAATACCAAGCAAGTTTTTGATTATTTATTTGTGCCAATGTGCTCTGCTAATAAAGACTAATGCCATCATAAGCTTCACAAAGCTAGTAAACAGTGAGCACTGAGCAGCACTGAGCTCAGAGCCCAGCCTCTTTTTTTCCTGCTGCCTGGTGTTGAACACAGGCAGCCCAAGTCCCTTGTCTTTCCCTGTGACTGATGGTCAAATGCCTGCACCTTTGGTTCTGCAGGAGCATTTTCTCTACCTACCATTTCCTGTCACAACACCAACAATCTTCTACCTGAGAGCTGCAATCCAGCAGGGAGCGGTTATCCACTGCAGCACTGGTGTGCAAGCTACCACATTTGGCTTTCAGTTTGAATGATTTCAGATGGAAAGGTCCTGAGCTGCTTATCTAATTTTCATGTGTGGAAAAATGGATGAGACTGGCATGTGGCACCATATTTCAATGCATACAACACTTATCCCTTTAGAGTTGCATTGCCTCAGGTCCTTGGAAAACTGTACAAATGGAGGAGGGGAGGTAGTGGGGTCTCAGGGGCAGAATTTGGCAGTCGGATGGAAGATCAAGCCAGGATGGATAAGGGATACAACAGGTTGCTGAGGAGGGAAGAACATGAAGGAAAAAGTAAAAAATAATAAAAAGAAAAAAAAGTTAAAAAACCTCAACCCACTGCTGCAGAACTACATAGTTTTATTTTAGGGTAAAATTTATGGGTAAAAAGATATTATTCTTTGTGACACAAGGAAGCACTAAATACATTTCTTTGTACAAGGTTTGTTCTCACCAACAAGAATCATTATCATAGTTTTGTTTCTGTTCTTTTTTTGATAGACCTGTAGCTATGTTGCTATGAAGAGCTAGTCCACTGAAACGAGAGTTGCTGCAAAGCATGTTAGATATCTTTTAATTCTGTATTAGAGCTAGTTTTATTGCTTTGTAGTTGGACAGAGAAAAAACTTGGAAGATATTTGCTTAGAAAAAGAAAATTAAAGAATAGAGAAACTTCGAATCTGCCTCAATAGTGAATAAATCAATACTTCAGTGACGTTAGTAGTGACCTTGGCTGGTAAGAAGATGATTTTATAGCAAAGTGAAACCCCCTTATGCTCTTTAGTATTTAATGGTAAATTATTAACAAGTGTCAGAGTTGGCAGTAAGAAGATTTAAGAGCATAGGGGTACAAGTCAGGCATGCTAACCTGTAACTTCTTTGGATCTAAAAGTCTAAGTCATATTTCTGAGGATCCTAAGTGTGTTGATAAAAGCTGGAATGGAAAAACAATTTAAGCATCATAAAAAAGTGATCCCAGTGTATTTAGAAAACCATAAAATTTATTTCCCATCTGTGTGTACAATTACTTTTATTCCATCATGGAATGAGGAAGGCAAATAATTTTAATGCGATCTGTGATTTATATTGCAGCTCTAGATGTTTAAAACTTGTGTTATTTATGTGTTGTGCTTAGTATGTTACTCTGTTTCAGTAATTAAATCCACGTGAACTACAACCAAATACCCCATCTGTCTCTCAGCTGCCATTCTGCAATTTAAAAAAATCAACTCTGGTAATGTAGTTATGTATTTAACAATTCCATCTTTTGGCATCAAGCATTAACATTAAAAATGTAGTGAAAAACATATTCTGGTTAACCGTTCTTGTATACTTACATAGCTGAGACGTATAGAAATACAACTTTTTTCTTTAATCAAACAATATTCTACAAGCAAAGTATACTAGTGCAGAAGTCATTGGTTGGGAAAGTAAAGTAGAGTTGAATTCAGAAGTGTCTTGTAGAACCAGTTGTTCCTGCATAATAAAATTTATTATGTTTATGGTGTTATTACCCGTGCCAGATGTTTTCCTTCCACACCATGAAAACAGGGCTAATTGAATACAAAATCCATGAGAAAAAAATTATGTGTGTCATGCAAAAGGATTATTTACTATTTATGTTTTGGAGCTACTACTTTTGAAAGGAAGAAAATCCTCCCATGTATAGATACAGATATCACATGACAGTGATATAAAACAGGATAAGAGTAGCTGTTTCATATACTGGAGGCAGCTCGTTTGGAACAGCCACCAAGCTGTAGCCACAGGATGTGGCGTCTGCTCTTTTCATTCTGTCCTGTCCTTTCTCAGTGAATGAAACAGCAAGTTGGCATTACGGGGCCAGAGATGGGCTTTTGTGTTACAGTCTGCTGGCAGGAGAGGCAGACGAGAGTGCCTCGTGTTCTTGCTGGGCAATTCTGTGTTGTGAGCTCTGTCTTCAGTTGTCTCTTACACAGTCCCCTGGAGAGAAGATAGCAATAAAGTACCAAAAGTAAGCAATACCTTTCTTTGTAAAGTTTCTAACTTGCAGTCCGTAGGTAGTTCTTCCCCATCCTCCCCTCAAATTAAGAAAAGTACTGATTAGGTGTCAAGAGGTGGAAGACTTCGAAATCAGTCTCTCTGGCAGTGTTCATTTTTAGCCATTTCTGCTCAAGGAAAGTGCATGAATGTTCTGCAGAGCTGGGACACCTATGATTCCCTTTGGAAAATTGTCAGCAAGTATTATAAAACAGGGGGTTAAAAGGAACAGCAGAGCCTCATTTATGCATTAGCTGCATTAGATACCAGAGTTGAATCAAACAGCAGTTTGCTGAGATTTGAAAACAAAGCCAATGTGGCATAATTTTTAACTGCCACAAGTTTACTGCCATGTGTTCCTTGAGTCATTATTAGCAGGAATTTGGAAGGAAAACTTTGGGGGTGGGGAGGTGGAATTTACATATCTTTTTATATGAAGAAGGAAAGTTATTCTAAGGTCTTATTTCTTTTTAATGTTCCTCTTAGTAAACTGTATTCAGAACTAACAGCAATGGAACCACTAAATAAATCATAAAATTGGTGCTGAAGTAAATAACTTCATCCATCTAATCGAGTTGTGGTAGAACTCATAACTACTGTTTGATTTGCAACATTTGTTTTGCCAAAGAGAAAGCACAAGTGAATCTTGGAATAATAAAAGGTAGTTTCAGTGCATGAAATTGTTAACAAATCCAGTAGTGATGATCATGTAATGAGAATCATGTGCACTTTTAATTCATGTATTCTACTGAGCAATTTGGGGTTTTCATTCTAGTAATAGCTGCTATCAAAGTCAAGGACCAAAGCACTTGAGTGGCTCAGTTAAAGAACCTCTGTGAGTCCTATGTTATGCAAACTGGCCTATCAGCATAATTTAGCATATTTGAATAAATGAATTGCCAAATTAAAATAACCTTTGTCAGATAGTATCCAATTTGTTTTGATTAATGCTCAGATTTTAAATTTTATCTAATATTTTTCATTCTAATGCTGCTCACTAACATATCAGAGAGTGAAGTAGAGCACTTTAAAAATGTTTCCTCAATAATTGCTAACTGCCCGAATCCCCTTATCACCTTGCTAAGAAGATTGCATCTGCACTTTGCAAAGTGTTTAGCCTTGGTGTGGGTGGACAGCCCTGCCTGTCACTACTTTTTGTCTGGAACTCCTTCCCAGAGCTAGTACAGAAATTCTCACAGTACTAAACATTTCAACATTGTCTCTTTGTGGGCTAAAGCAAGGTGTTTAATTTCCAACACTGGTTATCTTGTACATGTTTGTGATTATAAACCAATCCTTTTTAATTTTTTTTAATAGGATGTATTTAAAAGGCATTAAAAAGAAATATGAAGAAAATACATGGGTTTAGAGGTATGAGAAATAATTAAATCTACATTCTTTCACTCTCTGACAAACAAATCTTCACAAAGCCTCTATTTTCCCTCTGTTCTGGCATTCAAAAGAACATTACATTTTTTCATCCTCAGTGGAAACTTTGGTGTGTTTTTCTGTGTCTTTGCCCTTTTTTAATGTAATTTTATTATTTTTGTGTGTAAAAACAACATTAGAAATTGCAAGGTGACACTATCACAAGGAGAGAAAGAGAAACATACAACCTTTTGATGTTGGTGAATAGGGTTTCTTGTCTTTCCTGTAATTTATGAACTTCTCTGCTTTGCATCTGCAACAGCATTTGGGAGCAAGAGTGATGTAGCTAATCTTTATAGTGGTAGGGCACTTTGCAGTGCAAAGAATTAAATGATGCATGAAATGACCTGTCACACTGTATTATGTGTCACAGTATTACATACACAGAGGAATGCTTAAAACAAAAGGTAGAAAAAAAAATCCTGAAGCCCCACTTTGTTGTTGTTTTGAAGAAAAACATTTGGTCTGTGAGCATGGATATATATTTCTGCATTATGTATTTTAGCTGGGCCACAGAAGCCCATCAACTACCAAAACAGAAAGAAGAGAGATGCTGGATAGTTTCCCCTTCAATTCATTAGGAAAGGTAAAGGTGGAGATTTGGTGCTGGTGCTACAACTTCCCTGCAGGGAACAACAAAACTCAACTTTTGCATCTTATGCCGGAAATAACTTATTAAGTATTTTCTGAATGGCTCCAAGTATCTTCACTACTGTGGGAGAAGTTAGGAACATCCTTATGAAGCTTTGCAAAAAGAATAGAAAATGATGGTATGTTGCATTTCTTATTATTCTCAAGTTTGTCCTACGTAGTTTCATCGTATTTTGCCTGGAGCTCGTAGTGCTTCGATGAAGCTCAGATTGAATCAAGAAGTCTGCAGTGTAAAAATCTTGTCTGAAGATTCATATGTCCTCCTTTTCACAACAAATACCTTTCTGCCCTTTCACAAGGGTGTGGACACAGATCTTCCCTCAGGTGAAGGGCCTGAATCAAAGTGTAAATTCAAACCTTACCATTTATAGCAGAAAATAATCACTTTAAATTGGACTGGGTCTCATTGTTTTCTTCCCCTATGCAGAACAAGGTCAGGAATGCAGCAAATAACATTTACCCCTCCCCGCCAACTGCAGAGTTTGCTCCCTGTTAAAGATTTGTTAGTGGTGTCTAAAATCTATTTTGCTTTTAAAAAGTGAGACCCAGAGAATGACACAGCCCTCCCTGAGTGTTTGAGGTGATACAATGACATTCCCTGCTCATCGTTATTCAGATTTTTAGAGACAGCAGTAGCAATGCCAAAACCGTGATTGAGCATCCACCAACTGCATCCCAACTTCTTATCTGCTTAATATTTATGCCTCTGTATTTCATTTCAATAAATAATATATGTAATAAAATACTTCACGTCAATTAGGTAGCAGTTGCTGCATTTTGTAGCAAAGGGGGAAAACACTAATGAGAAACAACTTGTCTTTTTACCTCTGCTGAGCATTGTTTAAAGTAATTTTTGCCAGACCCAGGGATGGCCTTTTCCACCCTGTTGCATTGAAAGGCTCACTGTCACATGCCAGTGGTGCTGGGAAGAAGGTGGCTGGATAATCCTTTCCTCTCCTGCCTTGCACTGAAGCAGGCAGGGTGGGAGGTAGGGAGCTCTCTGAATCCAGCTCTGGAGAAGGGTGATGGGCCTTGAGAGTATTGTCCAATTCCCAGCTTTGGAAGGTGTGAATCTGAGTTCATTTGGGGTTGTGGGTCTGGTTTGAAGTGATTTGGGTGCAGTTCTAACCACCTCTTCACTTTATTGGGATTTGGGGAGCTGCAAGTGCCTGTGTGGTAACTGATTAGTGACCCATCATTGTCTGGCATTTTTCTGTATGGAAATGCCTTACATGTAATGCCCTAAAGGAAAATGCACTTCCTCTTCAAGGACTATCCTTATAAATCTCCAGTTCAGCATCACAGGGGGGGAGAGGTGCTCCTTTCTCATTCTAGGTCAGGCAGAGACCACAGCACTGCTTCTAAACCAGCTTGAAAAACTGTCCTTGAATAATGTTACAAATTGGAGAC
This sequence comes from Pardalotus punctatus, assembly GCA_013400915.1. Classification (NCBI taxonomy): domain Eukaryota; kingdom Metazoa; phylum Chordata; class Aves; order Passeriformes; family Pardalotidae; genus Pardalotus; species Pardalotus punctatus. Next base: position 1,069,362 of record VZTX01015307.1, read on the forward strand.
TCAACCCAATGTTGTTGGAAGATTTAAGATTTCTGGAGCTGTCTCAATTGTTTCAGAATAAAAATCCCACAAATTTCAGCATAGTGTTGTCTTGGCATGAGAGCGAAGAGTTGACGGCTAGAACTCAAAGTGAAATTCAGGGTGTGGGAGCTAACCCCCAAAAGAAGCACTAGCAAAATCAAAGCTGTTGTACTAAACTCACTCCTGGCGTTTGCGAGTTCAAGTGATTTGTGCAGGGTTATTTTATGTGGCGGCAGGGTCACAGATTTGCTTCTGAGCATTCCTGAGGTTCAGTTAATGGGCTTCACCCACTGTCCAGCCTGCAGTGGGATTGACAGGGGGCCCACATGTATTTGTGTGCATGGGAGCAGGCAGGCAAAAGAGCTCTGTCGGGTCATGTGCAGTGTTCAGCCCTTCTGCAGTAAGTCCCCATGTGGGCTGTGGTAGGCATACGTGCTCCACTCCTCATTCATCACCGTATGAGCAATCTGGAGACCTGCATGCTTTTACATTCAGTGCAGTGATGCAACAGAAGAGAAAAATCTCTACTGTTTCCATGGCAACTTGTGTGTCGGACCCTGGCTGGAGCGAGGCAGCAGGATGCTGTCAGTCCCTGCGGTTGGTGACTTCAGTAAAACCACATCAAAGGAAAGCATCTACTCCTATGCTCCTCCAAAAACCTCTTGTTATTAGCATATGGGGACTATGGTGTATATATTGCCAAAAGTACAGCTCTAGATTTCCTGTTCTAACTTTACTTCTCCATATTTCAACCCATGCTGCTGCTTTGTTTTGATTCAATCTTCTTTCTGCAGATAGTCGTTGCAGAGCACCTCAGGATCATCCATTCAAATCTTGCTGAGGATGGCATGGTCAGATGCAGTTAGTACTGGGTGATTGGTGACCTGTGAGCAATGGTCTGGGAGGCTCCATTCTGTCACTCACTGGCAGATACCAACAGCCCAAATGGTGTCAGCACCAGAGCCTTCCCTTAGCAGCACTGTTAAAGGGACAGAGGGACTAACTACTTCCTTTTTTCCCCAAAGTGCTGGTTCCTTCAATTCAGATCACACGCTGAGAAACAGTGTGTAGATCATTCCATCCTACAGGTTTCCTGGCTGAAATAATCTTTGCACTTATGTGTTTATCTGTGCATAGATTTGCATAGTTCATGAGTTACACAAAAGTCACATCTATTCCATAAATACTGTGTGGGAGAGGTGGTGTGGTTTTTTTACAAAAGTGTGACTTTCATCACACCTCTGTCATAATTCTGTGGCCACTTGGTTTCCATTGGAGTTTTATTTAAAATTCATATTATCTTTTCATTGGATAATTATGATACTTTCCTACAGTTTAAAAAAGCTTAACATTTCTGCTTATGGAATAAAGTAAATATTTGGTCTATTTTGGAGCTAGCCTTAAAAGGTTTCTAATTAGAGCAGTTGTTCTTTAAATGGTGTAGCATCTCTCAAGCTGATTATATGCATATATGTGGCATCTTTGCCATAAATATAGAAAGCATGGGGAAAAAAGGCACCACTGTTCACAAGACACTTCTGTTATGATGTGTAGTGAAACAGAGTCCCAAGGATTTGCTACTGTAATTACAGTAGCAAGATCAATAAGCAAGAGTTTACTTTTTATTTTTACACAGGTTTCTAACATGCCAAAATAGCTTCCTCTTTTAAGCAATTATAGCTCCTGTAGAATTTGAGCTCATCGGGAGTTGTCTGTCAAAATGTTTTTAATGAAAAATTGAGTTTGGGTAACACTGACACATTGATGTCTTTTGCTTCTAACTGTTGACACTGATGGGCTAAAAAGCTTGATTTTTGGGGAGGGAGAAAATTGCATTAGTTCAGCTCGTTTGGAGAATCTCCGTTTGCTGAATTAATTTGCTATGCTTTGTTTTTCTGCTGAATATTAAGCCCTGTTTTCCAACTGTGCATATAGTGCCTGAGGGGAATAGCTCCAGCTCTCATGTTCCGTGACTACATTTTCTTGTAACACAGCCCAGGCCTGAGCTGGGGGTGCTGTGCGGAGCTGACACTGTAGGCTGTGCTAGGAGAGGCGTGGTCTGATCAAAAAACTGCTGCCTGGTACTTTCCAGACTCTGGTGTTGCACCTCAGCAGCTGAGTAAGTGTCACAGTTTCTCCCTAAGCATTTTTTTGTTAAATCCAATTGATGTGGTGAAACCTGTGCCTCCAGGTGATGACTTGTGAGTAGATGCTCACTTTTGTGAAGCTCTAGCTGGATTAGCAACAGCATACAATTAATCACACCAAATGCCTTGGTGGTTGTTCCTCACTGGTACCCTCCTTTTCACAGCAGATACATAAATGCTAAAAAGCATGTTACCAGTTTCAAGGTGACATTATTAGCTCTATTGCACCGTCCCAATAAGCATCTGAAGATCACAGTTGTTATTTTCTTTGCTCCCTGAAGTGCACTCAAAATGGAGGAAGATATGTGGTATACTCTGCCTTTATCTGAAATAAGCTCTGATATTTAAAAAGATGCAGAGAGAACTCCATCAGGAATTGTTCTATCAGTGGCCTGACTTCAGCCATCACTGGATGTTGGTCAGGTGGGAAGCAGCCAAATGGCTCTGCCATCTGAGGCATCCATGCCCTGCTGCCATTTGGTTTTGCTGGGATTGTGAAGGGCTGTCAGAGATGGGGAGCGTATCTTTCGGAGGTGTGTAGTGTCTACTGTCTGAGGCATTCCAGCTCCTTCTTGGACACCTTTGAATTAAGTCCCAGCACCCCTGTGTAGTTAGGTATTAATCTCTGTTATGCAGGGGAGGAGACTTGGATAGAGGCAGATGAAGCTGATTGCTGAAGGCCACACCACAATTCTCTGGCAGTGCTGCTCTGCTGCTTTCCAGCAGAAGCAAGATTGTCTTTCTCCCTCGAGGGTGCCAAAGGAAAGTGTATTTTTCAGCCCTTTTTTCCTGTTTTTTGAGCAGAGTGAAATTGTCTGGACCAGTGAAGCAAGTTGGCTTCAGGCATCTTGTCAAATTAACTTTCCTTGTCTGTGCCTGTGTGGGCTGTGTGGCAGGAGTCAGCAGGTGCAGCATGCACAGGCACAATGGTGGTGTCAGAGGCACTTATGGGAGTAAGAGTTGGCACTGTGAGAAAGTCTCTTTTTAACTTGTATTTCAGGGAAAAGATCAAATATGTTTATAATCATTGCCATCATGCTAGCTGATAACAATAACAGACTGATCCTTTGCTCTGTGTACCATCCAGCTCCCCCAATACGCACAAGAGCTGTCATTGGCCAGGTCAGAGAGGATATTTGCAACTGCACAGTGCTCTGTCTAACCATATGCATTTAATGTTGGCACTGATGAGTGATGCTTGGAGACTCTCCAGCCACAGGTTAACTGGTGACAGGAGTCCCCAAGGGTAGGGTAGCTGCTGTGAGTAATCACACAGGAACCTGGCGCATACCAAAACATTCAAAAATAGGCAACAGGAGCTTTCCTGCAGGGTCCGAGGGAATATGTGCATCTAACTCAGATGCTAGAATATGAAAAGGGCATTGTTTTCCTCACTAACTCACAAAAAAATCTGGCAAAATGGGACTATGAGGGCCTCTGAAATCATTATGTGGTCATCACTCAGTCACGATTGAACATGTTCAGCCAGGGAGCTCTATTAGTGCTGGAGGTGTTTGGGTGTGGGGCTGTGGGACTTGAGAACTGGTAGCTTTTCTTTTCCATGTGTAATTTGCCTTTCCCTCAGTATGTCACCTTCAAAGTCAACCTTGACCAGGGCTCAGCAAGGTTGTGTGTGCTAACTTTCAGCAGAAGGGGTGCCTGCTTTACCTTGGTGCTGGGAGAAAGAAAAGCTACTGCAAGGTTGAGTCATTTTCCCTCTTATAATGGTAATGGGATGTTGAGTGATACTGACCCAAAGTTGCCAGGTTGTGGTTGTTACATTTGTTGTTGTATTATGACATAGTTTCTCTAATGCATCAACAAATGTAATCTTTTCTTCTCTCCTGCCTCAGAAAAAGGGCTTCTCATCTTCCAATGATAAACCTCTTGGCTCTGACAGAAATTCAAGGTCTTCTACTTTGTGCCTTTGGTCTCCTTAGGCCAGCAAAAGTGCTGATAGTAGAAGAGAAGTCTAATGAATACTAGCAATTTATGCATTACATTTCCAACACATTCTGTGTGACAGAACATGCTGGTAACCTCTCATAAACTACCCACAGTAGTTTATGTCTCCACTAATGAGTTCCTGAAGCCAGAAGCCCTTTTCAATGCATTGATATTGGGATAATGAGGAATAAAAGTATTCTGGACAAATGTAGGGAGCAGAGTTGTCAGCTGCCAGTCAGGAGGAAAAGCAGATCTGGTTTGTTAGGCATACATTACAGTGTGTAGCTAACAGTGACAGCAGATACATGAATTGCTCTTGCTTTCTTGTGGAGATACTGACCCACAATCTACTTGGAATAAGAATAACAATTCCCTTTGCAAAATCAGACTAGATTGAAATAGCAGTGACCTCCATCACAGGAAAAAAACAACCAAAAAAACAAATCAAAAACCATTGCCTGTTCTTACCATGACTTTAATTGGGCAGAAGTTAGTTCACTGAAGCTTGCTCATTTAGGAGAGATAAATATGAGGAATGCTTTGTTGCACTTGTTTCTGCCTCCTAGCCTAGTAAAATGAGCTGTCCAAGGACTCTCACTCCCTGTCTGCAGGAGAGGGAAGCCTAAGGGGTATTTAATGATATGCAGAAGCTGAAGGGAGAATCATTAGCACTGGAGTGTCTAGGTAACTCTATTAAAAGTTAAGATTAAAAGCTTTGATGAAAGTGACCTTCACACTTCATGTTCCCTCTTTGCTTTTCTTCACGCTTGAAGCTCTAATGATCGCTTTTTTCCTGCTTTGTCACTGTATCACTTATTTCGTGAAACATTTGTGAAACATTTTTTGAAACAGCTCAGCAGGAATTTGGATCCTGGGTGGTAATATCTGCAAGCATTGGGTGGGTGTAAAACAAAGGCTGGTACAAAGGGTCAGATCTTTTCTTTGTAGCAAACTGAACAAATCTGGGCATAGGTTGCTAGATATGGATTTTTAATATTTTAATTAAAATTTTATTATAAATTTAAGAAAGAATAAAATTATCATCAAATGTTTCTTTGAGTATGCCATGCTGTCCTCTTCAAACAGTGCAGAAATTTGCTGGGGAACACAAGGAATGTGTGCTGGGAATGGAAAGAGTATGTACAACCAGGGTCTGGTTATCCTATGGGGTCTTTTGGGCAGTGGGCTGAAAATTCTGGGCATGCTGGAGGAGGATGACATGTGTAGTCATGTCTGGATCAGATGCAAGGACAGGAAAGAACAGAGATGTGGCATTTGAGTAGAAAAAGAAGAGAAGAAACATCCAACATTTAAAAATAAGGAGAGCACGTAAGTGCCAGTAATGCAGTCAGGCTAGAATACAAGAGTAAGAAGGAACCTTTTGGGAAGGAGTTAACTCTAGGGTAGCTTTGTTGAATTTTTTTTTAAGAATGCAGTAGGTATTTGTAATTGTAACTGAAACTGAAATTAATGGTCCCAATTGATACACCAGTGCCTGCTTGGTTGTTTGAAACAGTTTAGGTAAAAACAATATATCTTTCTTTTAAGGTAATGAAAGCGTTATTTTGCTTGAAATTGAACTTTCCTTGGATTGTTAATGACATAAATCATGCTGGTGTTCCTTTAGCTTATAGTGAGCAAAAGAGTAAAAAGTTTATTTTCCTGCATTGAAGTAATTACTTTAGGTAATTTTTCATTCTGAACTTTTTATTCAAATAGAAAAAGAGAAAACAACAGTTTTACAAAACATTATTCTTGTGATTCTTGAAGCCCTTAAGTAGTCCTGGAGACATGGGGTACTCGTAACACATTTCAGAGTAGTTTCCTCCTAATATGCATGGAAAAATCTTTCTCTGATATCTGTTTTCACTGTCTTGTGGAAACAGTTCTTAATCTGGCTGACCTTCTTGGATGAAGTCTGACAGAATGGAGTCAGGCTCTTTTCAGTGGTGCCAAGCAATAGGATAAGAGGCAATAGGCACAGGAAGTTCCATCTGAACACAAGGAAAAGCTTTTTTATTGTGTGGGGGACCGCACACTGGAACAGGTTGCCCAACGAGGGTGTGGAGTTTCCCTCACTGGAGATATTCAAGAACTGTCTGGGTGCAATCCTGTGCCATGTGCTCTAGGATGACCTTGTCTGAGCAGGGAGATTGTACCAGATGGCTCACAGTGGCCCCTTTCGGCCTGACCCATTCTGAGATTTTGTGACTCTTGGTCCACCCTTCACAGGCAACTGAGCTGCCCTGTTGCCTGGTAGGTCTGATGTTGGAACACCGTAGCCTTGTAGGTCTGGGTTGACAACAAGTGATGCTGTCAGGCTCCTCCCAACAAAATGAAATGCTTTTTGTCCAATCTTTAGCAGAGCAGTTACCCCTCCAGGTATCAGACATGAGCAGTTACTTCTCCAGATATCCTCAGACTGGAAAAAAGCCCAATGCTTTGATCAGCAAACAGCTTGCATAAGGCTCTGATAAAGGGGAAAAGTGGTATTAATTTTCATCGTGATTCAATTGTGGGGAAAGTGTCATTATTCTATCACAAATTAACCGTGTAAGTACCCAAAGCTCATGTAATATATTGAATATTTCAGGATATTTTAATCTTTGTGACTTCATTCCCACTGAGAATTTGTTCAGGACGTGTTAAATTAAAAGTAATATATAAACAAGGTGTGAACAGTTCAGTTAAGCAGCAACCTGAGGTTAAAAACACAGTGATCAAATTCAGTGCCTGAAGTTGGCAGGGAGATTGTCTTACCACCTCGGGAAGACTTGAAATTAAACTTGTTTTGAAATGTAGGTGTTAAATCTGTGAAAAAAACCTCACTTGCCTATGTAAATGAAGTGGCTTTCCAGAGATGAAGAGAGCATGTTGAGCTCTTAGGCTGCCTTTAGGAGAAAGGGGCTGTGCTCCCATCATGTAATCAATCTCTCTGCTGCGGTTCTGTTTTGTAGCATCTATCAGGAGGAAATCTTTAGGTAAAATCAGAGCTGTGCTCCCTGTCTGGCTGCCCTTGGCCACCTGTCAACAACAACGGGTGGGGCTGTGCTGTTGACTGCTTGAGCTAACAGAGACAACGGCTTTGGGTTTATTTTTGTTGGGCTTCTGAGACCTTATTAACGTGAAGAGAGTTTTTGGAGATACTGAATTTCTGCACTGTGCTTATGTTCAGCTTTTTGTTCTCCCTGGCATTGCCTTCAAGTAAATGCATGGGGAGTAGCCTTAAAAGGAGCAAAAATCCCTTCCCATTTTAGCATGCAGGAGGAGGATTAAGCTCCTTCCCCCAGTAATTGCATCCTCTGATTGCCATGGTTTTTGAAGATGATCGCGTTTGTTTCTGTAGGTGATGGATTATGCCTGTGCCTGTGAACTAAAAGGTAGCTTGGCTGTGAAAATCCAATGAGTTCTGCTCTACAATAATTTCACTTTTGGTTATTTACTTTGTGTGCTGACCATGGACATGTACCATCCTAGCCAATAAAATGAGGCAGGGGAAGTCCTCCTGCAGCTGTTCCTCTAATGCTCTTCTCAAGCCATGGGCAGTTGGTGACTGTCTAGGACCCTTTGGAAAATGAAAGCTTTCCCAAGGTTACAGTATTGAGGATTCAAATGAATGTGGGAGCAGAGGGGAAAGTGGACTGGATATGAACCTCCTTAAAGTGGTTGAAGTGTAACCCAGTTAATCTGTGGAGCAAACAGCACCTTTCTGTCACCCCTGGTCAGTAGATAGCTATAAAGCCCAGTTGCAGTTGGATTGTCAGTATCCAACCACTGTCTTCTAAGCTTGTCTGTGTTGTCTCATGGTTTCTAATCTCAGGGTTTGAATTTGGGCAGGTAGCTGTGTCTCTGCCTCTGTGTTTGGGCAGTGATACACGTGGCGTATTTGAAGTCCGTTCTGCCAGCAGGGCTCCAAAGTACTCATGGTATGTGGTTGTTATAGTCACTACTTTGCATAAATCACAAAGTCTTTCTTTTCTTTTGGTAGATTGAAGACATCGTTACGAGGATGCAGGATGACAAAACAGGTGGAGTTCCTATCCGCACGGTCAAGAGCTTTCTGTCCAAAATCCCCAGCGTCGTCACAGGTAAGAAGCCTGGTTGGTAAAGAAAAGAATGTGAGCTGGTACTTGCTGACTCTAAACAAGCATATTAGAGCCATAAAAAAGAAGGAATGTAAGCAAAAAATGTCGTGTTCCGCCCCCCCCCCCAAACTGCTTAGATTTTCTGCGTGTCGTTCTTTCCAT
>VZTX01015307.1:1077730-1135565 GCA_013400915.1 Pardalotus punctatus
TAAACAAAAATATTAGAGCCATAAAAAAAAAGAAATTTAAGCAAAAAATTGCGTGTTCCCCCCCCCCCCCCCCACTGCTTAGTTTTTCTGCGTGTTGTTCTTTACAGGCTGAAGGATTGAACAAAGATTTCTTAGTTCTGTTTTAATAAACAAGCATTTATATTTCTTTGGGGTGAGTTATTAAAAAATATTTCATCGTTTTTATGGCTATCAGAATATCATCAGTCAGAGTCATTCCCTATGACAGGGGCATACTTTAGAAGACAATCTTAGAGAAGAGGTCAAGAAAGAAAGTTGAAATTGTTTCCTCGCTCACAGCCAGATACTTACTGGACTTTGAGCACAGGTAGAGGACTGTAAAATACCTTTTATGCCTGTGTGCTGCTTTGTTAAAGCTCTGTGTACAAAAGCAGGGGTGGTGCAGAAACTGGGAGTCAGAATACAAAACTGTTCCTCTATGTATTTCTAGACAGAATATCTTCCAGTGCAACAAAGACCTTTGCCATTGATAGATAATAGGTTTATTCAGGGTGATATGAATTGTATGGAGGATTTGTACTTGGGTTTCTGGTACCTGTTTTCACTGACTCAATGGTAGTATTGGCTACAGTGGCACAAAACTATTTTCCCTTTCTCCACTACTAGACTGTTGTCCAGTGCGAGATATCCAGCTACTCCTGAGACTTAAAATTTATTATGTTGTGTATCTTTGTACAGCAAATACAGTTTTCTCTGTCTTGCAAAGTCTTTTTCTAAATCAGACAAGATACATACACTGAGTCTGTTTAGAGAATTTTCCCCTCCAGTTCTGAAAAATGAAGGGCATCATTCTCTGATACTGGCTTTGCTGCAGTAAAATTAAAATGGTCACTAAAAATGCAAAAATTGCATTGTGGCTTATAGCCAGCACCAAAAACTGAGAGAAGATGGGCAGTTCAAAGGGACCCTTTTTTATCTTGGGATTTTTATCCTATTGTAAAGTAATGGGGAAATACCTCTTGTCAACAGAGATGGTGGTATTGCAGCTGCTGTCAAGTCATTGCAGAGGAGCATATGTAAGCTGAAGCAATTAAAAATGTTTTTACTGTAAAAATGGTTGGATTGAGCAGAGTTTGAAGTTGTTTTGATTAATTCAGGAGTGTGTTTTGATTTCCTTGTATGAGAAAAAATGTCCAACTTAAGCTACAGGGATGGAATGCAAATCTACATAGTTTCGTGGGATAATCAGGGAATATGGAAATTGGAATGAAGTTTATTCTTAAATGCATCTCAGTGTTAATTTCTTTTTATTGAGCAACAGGCTCTTCTGTTTGAAATTGATTTCAGGATGGTAACTCAGTGTAACTGACAGTTGCAGGGCTAGGGTTTTACAGTGGAAAAGAAACATTACTCTAAAATGGGATGTGAAAATTGCGTTACTAAATTCCAGGTTGTGGCTGGATCAAGTATGAGCTAAGTGTTGCTGAAGGTTCCTGGGGAAAATAACCATTTATCTGATTTAAAATCTCATTCCATAAGCTCAAGTCTGCCATACACAGACTGGACATTTTAAGATTGACTCAGCTAAAAGAGGTTTCTTATATTCCAATTAAAATTCATAGCATTAAAAAAGTAATTGATCTGGTCACCAAGCCACCACATGCTACTCGAAAGGAAACAGGAGACCTCACAGCATTTTTAAACCATGGTTAGCAGCTCTGTGGCACGATGGAAACTGCTCATGTGCACTCAGTTCTGGAACAGCAGCTGCAATTGCATCGTCTTGAAATGGCTGGTTTTCACAACACAGGGAATTGTGAAAAGATGAAGATAAAATAAGAACAAAACCTCTCTTCAAAACCCACAGAAATTCTCAGATTTGGAGAGGAACATGCTCAGTGCCATTCTCTTCAGGTGATTTGAAGGCAGTTCCCTTGGGACGCATGGACAATTCATGAAGTCTCTGAGTTTGAAAATTATGGGAAAATAGCAGCCTAGCGGAGAGCCCAAAGTTTTCTCAATTTGTCATTTCTCCTTTCAGATGCATAGACCTGCCTATTTGTAGACCAAAACCAAAAGAAATGTATATATAATATCAGTGATTGTGATGGATGAAGAGGCAGGATCACCTGCATTTGAATGGAAGCTGAGGACACTGGGTTTGTTCAGTCTGGGGAAGGAAAAGCTGAAGGGAATGAGAGGCTACAGAGAAGACAGGGTCAGATCCTTTTTCAGGAGTGCATGGTGAAAGTACCAAAGACAATGCACACAAGTTGCAGGGAGAGAAATCCCAACTAGATTTAGATATATGGTCAGAGCAACTCCATGGGCCCAGTGTCCTGGAGGAGATGTGGAAACAGTGGTTTGCAGCTGTTCAGAAACCCCTGGGCCCAGCTGAACTGAGCAGTCTGACTTAACTGTGCATTTGGCATTGCTTTGCATGCAGGTTGGACTAGACAACCTTCAGAGAACTCTTCCAACCTCAATTACTCTTATGGTCATGGATACTCAGTTTTAGTGCTTGTCTAATTCCACACAGTGTCATGAACACAAGAGAAGAGCTTGTGTTTTCAAAAACTTTGTACCCCCTCTTGGGAAGAGCTCTATTCTAGACCATGGCATTCTCACACACTTATTATTTCTACCTGAAAAATGGAACAGCAACGCTGAGATGTGATTTACTTGGCAGGCTCACAGTGACTGTGATTAACAAGGATTTATTTTTGCTTGACACTTCTATTGTAATTGCTTCTCACAGGAGAAATACAAAATCTTAAAGGAAAAGAAATATTACAGGAGTGCCTTGGTACTCCAAACAGGCAGCTCTGTTTATAGTACAGCAAAGTGGGTGTTTGATTTAAAGTTTGGATACCAGGGGAAGAGCTGCTCATCTCTGTTTTGCTTTCATCTGTCCTGATGCCTTAGGTGTGAATGAGGTATTGGGTAATGCAAGGAGAAACCTTGGGAAGTTTAACTCATGGTAGCCTCAGGGAGTTATCAATAATGGTCCTCTTTTGACAACAGAAATCTGGGAAAAAGGATGAAAAACCTTGTTTTGAATGTGTGATGAGTCTGTGCGGGGATGCTGTGCCAAAGACACATTTCAGTCTGCATCGGAAGTAGATTTGTGTATCCTCTTCCCAGTCTTTTGACTCGAAGTAGGTCAGTCAAAGGAGGACACATCACACCATTATCTTCTTGGTTAAGTCTTCACTTTTACAGGCAAGCCATAGAGAATGAAAGTAGGATGGGATGAGTCTGTGTGGCATTTGTGTGCATGTGTCAGACATTGTCCAATGTTCAGTTTAGAGTATAGAATGAAAAAATGCCTGAGGGCAGATGTTGAGTAATGCTTGATCCATACCCAGAATGGGTTGTCAGCCAATGCACATGATGGCAGTTGCTGCAGTAAATGGAGTTGCACTTTCTCTTCAAGTGAGAAAAAATTTTCTCAGTAAAGATTTTGTTTCTGTAAATGAATTGTTAATTCTATTTTCCCAGTTGTCAGACTCTTGTAGGAACATCTCATTATACTAACCAACAAAACTGTCTTTCTCCTTTTTAATTTTCATATAATTGCATCTTAAAACTAACCTCATTTTTGATAGGAGGACCAAACACATATACTTTTTCTCCCACTGGCTCCGACTTGGTCTTATACAACATTGCCAAAACCTGTCAGAAAGAAGTCAGTGCTGCAACAGCTAAGCTTTCCAGTAAAAAAGCCTCCTTCATGCTTCCCAATTTGCCCCACATTCCCAATCTCATTCTCTTGTTTTTGTGTGCTGTCTGATTGTGTGTACCAGCATCTTTGCTACCATAACCCAAGGGAGACATGCAGACTAAAATCTTAGCACTATTCTGCCCTCCTCCCAAGAGGTTTCAATACAGCTTCATTCTGATCCATACCCCCTGACTTCAAGCATGTCTGTCCCCACAGCTCCATTTGGAGTGATACCTCCTCCTCCCAGCAGCAGTCCCATGGCCGGTCCCTTGCTCATGCACTGCTCCTGACCCTCACCCCAACACTCACTGCTCTTCTTGCTCTGCTCCCAGCCCTGCCACTGTGGCTGTGGGTTGATTGGTGGGTTAGATCCCGGCTGTACTGGCTTGGATTAAGTGCTGCCTTTTCAAGCTTTGTGCACACAGCCAGTGTGTTTCCCTCCTGTCCTGCCATGTCTGTCTTCTATAAGCCCTGAACCTCTCTCAGCAAAAGTGCCAGTTTTACTGAAATGTGCCAGATGGCCTGTTGCTACTCGAGACTCATGAGCTGAACCAAGTTTGAGCTGCTGTGTGTCTCTGTCTGAAGAAGCCAGCATGTGATTTGGCAAGTGCCTGTGGAATTGTCCCAGAACACATCAGAATGTCGTTCCCTCAAGGAAAATGCAATTGGCTGGAGTATGGAAATCCCATGGTGTTGTGAAAGAGACACTTTATTATTGATAATGTGCCTTGATGATGTAGTTGAGAGCAGACAAATTCTGCTGGAGAGCTTCATCTCCCCATTGTGAAATGAGCTCCCTTGGGGCCATTCTGACGGTGTTTGTTGCCTTTTCCCTTCAGAGGAGCTCAAGCACACCTCTCATCCAGATACAGCAGCCAGAGGCACAAGGGCATAAGTTCCTCATGTCCAGAGTTTGAAAGGCTCCTATTCAGGTGAACTGTACCAAAAAATGGTGTTGAGGCACAGGGAGCAGGACCAGGACTGGCAATTGTGGCAAGAGCCAGCACCTAGCAGGGCCTAAAGAGCACGCTGCAAGGCTGAGTGTTTGGCCAGAATGTTTGCTTCCTTAATGCTTTTCTGCAGGGGTAGAACTTGCCTTGGTGCCGTACAGAAACTACTGCCATTGGAACCAAAGCCTCCATGAGATGACTACCAATAGATCTGGCTTCTCTGCTTGCATCACCTTAACACAGGGCTTTTACTGCAGGACTGAGTCTGATACACATTTCCCTCAGGATTTGGGTAGTTTCATTCTAGGTGTTTTGTCTTCTCCTCTGTAGTTTTGCTTTGAAAAATAGGACACTTGAAATGTAGTACTGACTGTTTCAGGCAAAGTTAGAAGATGTAGATTGTCCCAAATCTAAACCAAGTTCCATCTTTTGCTAAGCATGAATGAGTCTATTTAGTTAAAACAAGCAAACGAAAAACCACAAACAGACAACCAAACAAAAAAAATTCCAAAATTAAATCAATATCCAAACAAATACTGTGTGTTTACAAGTTTGTGAAGGATATAAAGAACATGCTCATGGCTTAAAATTGACATATGTTTATATGTATATACTGTGTAAATTTTTAAGTTTTTCTGCATTTCTATACAGCAGATGCTGCACACTAAATTCAACACTTTAGCAATTGCTTGGTGGAAACTGGCTTGCCAAATACTTGTTGAACAAAACAAATCCATTTATTTCTCATAAAAAAATCAGTTGTTCTGAGCAAGTTGCATTTAAACTAATTCAAGTCAAGACTGGGCTTCTTCATAACAACTTACATTTCCTTCTTTTATGCATCTCTTCAAATTGCACCCAGTGGAAATGTAATCCATCTATCCCTCAATAAGAAGTCTATTATTTCAAAGCTGCCGTGAATCACACAGCATTAGACATGTCAGCAATTACGTGAGTACCACATGCCTTGCAATTATTTGTTTTCCTATAGCTTTCTCTTAAGCTCTCTACTTGCATACCAGGAGACAAATTAACCAAGTTAAGGAGTCAGAGACTTATGCTGTCTTCATCCACAGCTGCCTCCTCCCTCCCTTTTTCTGCTTAACTGTATCCAGCTTCCTACCTTTCAAATGGTGAGAAGGATGAGGGAGGAAAAGATGAAAATCAGCTCCCTGAAGTGTAGCGACTTTTTGCCTGTTGTAAAGATGCAAATTAACACCTTATGAAGCAAAAGCTTAAAGGATTTGATTTTCAGAGGACAAGGGGGATAGCAGATTAATCAAATAGGACAACATGTATTGTCAAAGAAATAAGAGAAAGCAATCAAAATTAATGTTTTAAACAGTGAATATTCAACATATCTCTGTGTGCATCTGCACATGTGTACACCTAAATACATGTAAATAATGTGCAATTTTTTTAAGGATAAGCATAAGAGTAGTAAGTGTTTCATGCTAGAAATAACCAAGGACAGGTTTCTGCATTTGTAGGCTTTGTGCAGAGCCCGGACTGCTAGTGTTTGTGTATCACTGCCCTCTGCCGCAACCAAGCTACAGTTCACATCATGCAGCTTCTCACCTTCCTCACAAGTGCTGTGTCTGTATTGTGCTTTCCCAGCTCAGGGGGAGCTCATGTGGTGCGTTTTGTGTCCTGCTCGTTCCATAGGAGTGGTCCTTCTTGCTGTGCGGCATAAACCCAGCCCAAATATTGAGGTATGTGTGACTTGATGACTACTCTGAGCATGGAGAGGAAGGATGGTTTTCATAACTGGCTGTTGATGCTACTTCCATGTGTCTCGTTCATAATTCTCCATCTTCTCCAGGACTGCTAATCTCCAAAAAGTCATGCTTGTACATCACATGAAGCTTACATATCTTGTAAAAATGTGGGTATGGACTATGGGATAAATCCTAAATGATTAAATAAAATTAACCATCAATTAAAATTACCAAAACTGGATACTCTTCATAACTATGTAGTTTCATGTGACAGCACTTTAAAGTAGTTGCACATGAGATGAAAAATACTGGAAGAAGTGTGCATCACAGCAGGGGGTGCATTAAAAATTTTGCTGAGGCCACTGACGCACTTATGCAACACATCCTGAGGCTTTAGTATTATTTCAGTCAATAGAAAGGTTTCTTAAGTGCTACAGCCCAGATTATGAGAAGTTTAATTTCCATTAAACTTCTTCACATTAGAATTGTGAAGGTCCTTCATGTCCTTGCTGTATTTGAACCTCTGCATCTGCCAAGTGGAGGTATGATAAATCAGAAACTTAAATAATTATGCTGCCTGGATATTCCTGTGGCCAATAAAACTACAATGAAGAATTACCCAAATCACCAAATGGTCCAGTTTTATCTTTCTGCAGTGAGTTATCTGCTTTTTCTGGACATCAGAGATGTTATCAAAAGGGAAGGTAAACCCAAGATGACTTCCAGCCATGTAGGCAAAAATTAGAACACAGAATTATAATTTTTCTTATTGATGAACACGATAATAAAAATTGCTGGACTGGAAAGCAACAGATTAAAGCTATGAGCCTGGAACAAAGCAGATCTATTAAAAATTACTGAATTTTTTTCTCTACCTACCAAAATTGGTTTTTTGGCCTTTTCAGTCTTTCAGTTGAGACTAAAAGCTGGATGGAGACAGATTTCATGACAAATTACCTGTTGAGTTCCAGTGTTTAGACGAATTGGTCATTCAGCCACAATAACAAAAAAAATTGCATATTAAGAATGGTCTTGTTGCTGACTGCAGTTTTCTTCTGAAACACAGCATTTAGCTGAGGGAATATTGTGGCTAATGAATAAAGCGTTAAAAAGAAAAGTCAACAATATTTCAATGCCTGTAGAAATACATAGGGATGAATGATTAATGCTTTTCTGCATTCATCTTGCTATGTTCAAAAGCACAGCTTTATTACAGAAGGTTGTTTCCAGATCTGAATGACACAGCAAAAGAGCAGAGATTAGTTATAAGAACTGTGTGGCTTTGTTTTCTGGATGTGAGTGTTGAGCAGACTGCACTCAAGCTGCAATACTTCACCTCTCCTGTCTCCACTTCATAGCAGCCTGGGAGTTGTGTGGTGGAGGATCTACCAACACAGTTTTGCTTTTTCACACCTCTTGCTTTGTTTCTGCCCCGCCTCCAGCATTCCTGTGGGCTGCAAAGCATCAGATTCACAGCAGAGCAGCATTGCTCCTGCTGTGCCCGAGAAGCCACATCCCCACTGAGGAGCATGTGGGGATCTGACCCTTAGACAAACCAGTTTTACTTTGAGGTACTGCAAAAGCAACAATATGTAAATGCTTAGTGAAGTGAAGGCACAAATCTCTGAGTGTAGTGTGAGAGCCATTTCTTTGAATCTGTTGCTTTAATTCAATGCCGTTCCAACCATTAGAAAAACAACCTCCTCACATTGTTAGGTGAATACATCTGACTCTTTATTTCATGCATAGATTCTGTTCATTGTTACCTAGCATTCTTTGGCTTCTTTTGTTCAAAGTAATTTTCTGGGTATTATTTATTGAGCAGTTTCTTGCTTGCATTTTAATTAAAGAGTTTATTTTGCAAAAAAAACAAGAATTTCTTCTAGGATTTAAATTTCCTGACTTTAATCAGTGTGTTGTTGTAAAGAAATGCAGTAGTTTCAATAACTGTAAATCCAGTCTTATGAATAATTTTTACATGTTAGGTTTGATAGGTGAGTGAGTATGGTATGTTTAATATATCTCAGTTACAACATTGAAGTTACTATTAATGTAACTCTTGGGGGTGAGGTGAAAAGGAAGGGCTGGGTTTGGTTTTTTACTTTAAATAGTACAAAGAATTACATAGACCACCAGTTTATTTTTACTAGCCATAAATAGCCAGAAATCACTGTTGCTGAAAGCTGCACTGGGCAGTGAGAACACATCTCCACAAGAGGCTGTAGGTGGAGGGGGTTGGCATAGTGCTAGACTGGATAACTGTATGGCCTGGTTGGTGTGGATACCCTGAGTGGTCGATGAAGAGCTTGTTTTATTCTGCCTGTTCCAGTAGAAGCACACAGCTCTTCGGTCTGTTAGGTATTTGCACCTGAAAGCGCCATAGATTTGGCTTTAGAACCTTCTACAAGAAAAGGCAAAGAGGACAAAAAAAGCTTTTAAGCTTTCCGTGCATACCCATTGGTATAAATATATACATTTGCATGTTTTCTTTGGCTTTTTTTCCCTGTGTGGATAAATCTCTCGAAACTGCATGCTGGCTTCCCATGGATTTGTTTTGAGTATGGTGTGAACTGATGAGCTTGGATATTTTTGATGTATGATTCACTACCACATGCAGAGAAGAAAATTATATTTTGGTCCTGCAGAGAAATAGAACTAAGCAATTAGGTCTTTGTTCAGTTAATTCCTGTTTGATGGCTAGGTGCTTTGCTGGAAGAGTGTCTCAGGATTCAGCTCCATTGCAAGGTTACTTGCACCATGAGAATTTTCTCCATGTAGATAACACCACAATATGGCCAGGATTGCAGACTAGCTCTTACCTAGGAATGAGTAATAAAACTGACAGGAAACTTTGGGAAGTTGGTTAATGTAGCATGCTAACTATACTCACAGGCAGAAAAATAACATAGACTGATGAGAAAAGTAACGTGTGCTTCTAGCAGTGGAAGATTTTACATCCGATTATTGTAGGATGTTGTGTGGTATTGCACAGAAATGCTGTTGTTTTTAAACCTATTTTATTGTAGATAAGATTGTCTCTTGGGTTTTTTTTTTTGTGGTTTGGGGGGTTTTTTTGGGGTTTTTTTTTTTTGGGGGGTGGGGTTTTTTTTTTTTTTTTTTGGGTTTTTTTTTTTGGGTTTGGGGGTTTTTTTTGGGTTTTTTTTTTTTGGTGGCTTGGGTTTTTTTTGTTTTTTTGGGGTTTTGTTTTGTGGGGTTTTTTGTTTGGTTGAGTTTTTGGGGTTTTTTTGTTGGTTTTTTAAAAAACTCAATTGTCTGATGGTTGATGCCAAAATAATTATTTTGTCAACTAGAAAAAAAAAACCCAGAATCTGAAGACTGAATCTCTTAAAATATTACTTACAGTTTTGCACTGTAGTATCTCACATTCATCATTTATGTCATTGCTACATGGGTAGTTCATTATAATTTAGTTTTGTGTTTGGTTTTTTTTTAAGTAGAGACAGTTGATTTTAGAGCTCCAAAAGCATTAGGTCTTTGACACGGTGGCTTGCTTTTTTGGAGAGCTGTAAGAGATACTTGGAGATGACGCATGCCAAGAAATTGAAAACACACGACTTAAAAAGGAGGGGGGAAGCAATGAGAAAACCCCAAACTCAACCACAGCAACAACAACAAACTTCATGCTCATTTGTTCCCTGCTCAGCCCATTAGGCTGAGGTGCTTGAGGCAGATGTGTTAGTGTAGCCAGCACCACAGAAGGAGAGCATCCTCCTCACAGCTCAGCAATCCCCGTGGGTGGGTGCTGGCTCAAAGCAGGTCGGCTGGGAATAGACAAGAAGCCTTGAACTCCCACCTCTCTGCACTGGGGGAAGCCCTCTGGCAGCCTTGATGCCTTCCTGAGGCTCTTTGCATCATTATTCTGTAATACTGCTCTACCTTCCCCATTCCTGGCACATTTGTAAGGATTGTGACATTAAAGTTGGGGAAGCAGGGGGAGAGATCAGAGCAGTATCAAATGCAATCAGGAGAGTAAAGCTCAAGAGTGTACCTCTTGCAGCCTCTCCACTGTAGTCAGTCAGCCTGCTTCTGGATCCCTGTGCAAGTTAGATTTGAGCATAACTTCTAATTAGGTATCTGGGTCATGTTTGACATGCTCTTGGTTTGGCATTGACGTTTCTGTGCTCCTACTTAGCTCTAAATTTGCCAGCTGTTTTCCTTAAATAACTTCACTTTCCACTAAAGGATTGTGTACCTTATGTAATTACATCCACGGTAGTGTGAGGGCAGTCATAGGGGCACAGAGGTAGAAATAGCTCAGCATTTTACACCAGCCTTGTCATTCCTTAATTGAATCATTTAAATTTGGATTCCCACCTCTGCTGTGACAAGCTTCTTTAGCTCTCCCGAGCTCTCATTCATAATGTCTAGACTCTGTCAATTTAGGCACAGCTCTGGAAACAGCTGTCCTCTGTTCCACTGAGTCCACGAGGCCTTGCCTGTCAACTGTTTAATCCAGAAATGTCAAGATTAAATTCCCTTTCATTACTTCTCTTCAGCGCTCAAGGGATTTGTTACCCATTTGGATAGATTCAAGGATGAGTTCGTGAGTTTTCTTCAAATAGTCTCAGGCCATGAAGCGTTTTCTGAAATAGGGATTCACATAATGTGAGCTAAAATAGTCACAGCACTTTAGCAGCAGATTGTGAGAGCGGTGGAAAAATCATGCTGGAGTGTAGCATACCAGACTAGGAAAAACTGTGCATGTGCAGTGTCAGGCTGGAGATTTGTCATTCTGAGACTATGATTGTTAAAGCAGGGTTCATTCCATTAGGGCCCGTGCTGTTGAAAGGAAGTTTTGAAAAAGATGTGTGATTTTGTCAACACTAACTCCTCTTTCCTGGGACTCTTGGGCTATTCTGTTTATAGAAAACGCAATGCCCATTTTAGGGACAGTTTATTTGAGAATTGCATCTGCATATTGCAGTAGGTACCTTACTATCACATTTGTTAAAATGCTTTTATTTTAAAATTAAGAAATCATGATGCGCCTCCTCCTAGTTCACCATTTAGTTCCTGCCTGTTCTTTTTGCATGTATGGGGTACCTCCCACCACTGGCAGATTCTGTGAGGCCTTACCCACTGTGGTTTCTTCAAGCCCACCTCTGAAGGGGGCCTAAAAGGATGGAGAGGGACATTTTACAAGAGCATGTTGTCATAGGACAAAGGGGAATGGCTCAAATTGAAAGAGAGTAGGTTTAGATTAGATATTAGGAAAAAATCCTTTACTGTGAGTGTGGTGGGGCACTGGAACAGTTTACCCAGAGAAGCTGTGGATGCCCCATCCCTGCAGTTATTCAAAGCCAAGTTGGATGGGGCTCTGAGTGACCTGGTCTAGTGAAGGGTGTCCCTGCCTGTGGCAGGGGGGTTGGAACTAGATAATCTGTAAGGTCCCTTCCAACCCAAGCCATTCTGTGATTCTCTGAAAATAGTGCACATTTCTCCAGGATTAAAGCAAACATGCTCTAATATGTGGCAAGACAGCACACAGGAATGGGAGCTTGGGGGGGTATGTGAGGAGAGGTTGAAAAGCCGTCACACCTTGATTGTGATGGTCATCTGTAATTACATATTTCCACTTTTGGATAACAGTGATTGTTAATAGGGACCTGTAGGTGTGCCGCGCAGAACAGGAGGGCGTCCTTTGCAGATGATACTGAGACAGGTGGATTAATATGCTGCCACAGTGAGAGGTAAAACCCACAGATGCTTAGTGTCATGTCTGCATGGCTCCATGGAGCCACCTTGCTGGCTTTGCTAAATTAAAGGAAGGTAGCATCTGCCCTTCAGCTGTGTCACTTAGCAGTACCTGAGCAGCTTGACTGAGTCTCTCAGCCTGTTTCTGCCTCTGTCATTCACAGTTCATCCTGTTTAGTCCTGTTGCATAGCAAACTTTATTCCTGGAGAAGTATTGTAGAATTCCCCTGTCCTACTTCTAATGAAAAGCTATATAGACTTGCACATTAACATGAATGGCAGCTGCATTTTGTTTTGTTACATAAACTTATCCCTTTTTTTAGTCTTGAATTTTGTATGTTAAGCTTTTGGTGGTGAAAATGGTAATTTCATTATATGTTTTGGGGGCATGGGATAATATACAACCTACTCCCTGTAAATTAGCAGAGGTGCCAGGTAGGGCTGTAGTAGTGATGATAATGTATAATACCATATTTTAAGTGAGAAGTTGCTGAAGGACCTTTGGTGTTCAGAGGGGCTGCACTGCATCTGTTTAGGGAATTTGCTGCAAGTGCTCTATTCTGAGGTGGGTTTCTGCAGAATAGTTGTGAGTGAAACTCTGCAGGATCCCTGCTGGTGTTGGGATACAAGTTTTCTGAAAGAGTAGCTTCCAGCAAAGCCAGGCTATGGTGGGTATCCGTGCATGCAGCTGCACTTGAAATCATTGTGACAAAGACAGTATCTTTGCAAGCTCCCTGTAGGTGCTGGGAGGGACAGAAGATACAGGGCATGTCCTTTTCATGTGTGTCCTTTTCCTCATAACCTGCAGCTGCTGAAGGGACCAGTCTCACCTACTGAGACATGAGTGTACAGAAGACTTCTCTGAAGTGACACTGTTAGCCAACATGGAGCAAGTTGGCAGATGTGAACTGGAAAAGACAGGCTCTAAGGGGTGTAGTTAGAATGCCCACTTTGTGTCAAACTGATGGCCATCAACAACCCTCTGGCCATGGATCCTGTAGCGGATATCTAGGGTAGTATATAAGAAAAAATGCAAAAGATGCATTGTGGAGGTATGTTCCTCAGTCTCCACCTGTCTGCTGAGAGGGATATGGTGGGGGTCATAGTCAGATGTTTTTCCATTCTGCATTGATTTGATTGTGTTTACATTTTTCAGATATATGGAAGAAATGGTTTAACCTCACAGTAAAGAAAAAAAAGCCTTTTAGGAAGCAGTTTGGGATATGATTAAGTATTTTTAGCATTTTACGTTGACATACCTAAAATCCTGCAAATGTACACATAATGTACCTTTTAGCTTCTGTGTGACAAAGGTGTACTGTCATAAACATGGATTTTGGTGTTTGACTGGAAGAATTTTCAGGTTAACATGTAGATGTGCAAAGCAGTCCTTTGCTCCTTTCCCAACTAATGCAGTAAGTGATAGTTGGACTAGATTAACATTGTAGATCGCTTTGAAATGAAGTATTCTGTGGTATTCTAGTCAAG
The DNA here is from genome assembly GCA_013400915.1 of Pardalotus punctatus. Lineage (NCBI taxonomy): Eukaryota > Metazoa > Chordata > Aves > Passeriformes > Pardalotidae > Pardalotus > Pardalotus punctatus. The sequence goes on from VZTX01015307.1 coordinate 1,091,305, forward strand.
TAACCATCCCAGTTAGTTGGAGAGACCGGCTGAGAACATGCTTTTGCTAGTGCCATGGAGAACCAACTGCTCTGTGCAGGAAGATCCTGCACTGATTACCTTCAGCACGCAGGACATCTTGCCCGTACTGTCTAGGCATGCCTGAAGGTTTCATCTTTCTCTGCAGTTCAAGGAAATTATTCAGCCTTCCTTATCCCATAACATCGCACCTGAACATGCTCAACCTATGTCACTTGGCATCACTCCTGTTTTCTTATCTGTGCACTGTGCTTAAGTCATATGGATGGCTTTAGCCATTTATGCTTGTTTAGGATCATGCTGAATGGTGGCATTTTGATGAAAAACTTGTTTGTTTGACTCTCGGGGTTTTTTTTTAGATTTTGAATTTATAGGTATAGCTGTAATGTACAAAAAATAAAAAATCCACCAAGTGTGTGGTTTACAGTTAATCAAATACGTGCCCTGCAGAATGTTTTGTCCCTTTAACGTTACCATACTGAGTACTTTCGTGAAAGAAATTACCCACTTGCCCCTAAGGGACAGTTTTGATATGTATTATTGGTCATTTTCAAAGAAATCTTTGCAGTACTAGAAGACTGATATGAATTATATAGCTCTTTAATTTACTGTGTGTGAACTAAAATGTTCCCACATTGTGGGCAGGGTTTTTCTAAATGTATAATTTTACACGTGAAAGCATAACTAAAGAAAAAAATGTGTCCAGGTTTTCCCAGAAATCTTGAACTGTTTTACAAAATTTTGGCTGTTGAATTATAAGGCAAAAAGATACAATCTGATGAATTACTGAATTTATTCAGGGTTTATATGCCAGCTCAAGAAAGAGATGAATGCTTGAAACCAAGTGCAGGTTTCTCCAGTATCTATGTAACTAGGTGAAACACTTGAAGCAGCCTTGAAATAAGCCTGGCATTAAAAAATGGCTCTAATTATTATGCCAATACATCTTGTCGAAAGCTGGTTAGATGTAGGCTCCTGAGGGCCTTTCAGTTTTAAAAATGGAACAAAAAGCTCTAAGTATTTTCTGAAACTTGTGTCCAGCATATTTTTTTAAAATTCAGAAAGGTTGTCTGTAGGACAACTTTCTGGTGTGTTGATAGCTTGTCTGCAGTTGTCGTCCTTTGTAGTCAAGAGATGCAACAAATCTGTCCAGGGGTAGTTCTCAAAAGCACAAATGGTTATTAGCGTGCCATGGCCCACTTTTAATCTGAGGGAATTGTCCATGTCTTTGTGCGTTCAGGGAGGCAAAGGGATGCAAACAAATAGAAGAAAATGAGAAGCAGGCAAGGAGGTGCATTTGTTTTGCTTTCAGAATTACTACTTTAGAATATCAAATTACAGACAGCATACAAATACACAACAATTTTGTTTCATAAAAGAGAGCATTCTAAATCAGCATAAACATATAATTGCTTCAAAATAGGTTTTAAGACAAAAATGTGCATTTAATAACCAGATGATAAAATTGAAGAGATCTTAATGGGAAAAAAATTCAGTTGAATCTAAGCCAGCTGGGGACCTACTTATCTCCATTCCTGATAGCCACTGATTATTCATCCTGCTAAAAGGATAAAAGCCCCTATTATTTTTTTTTTTTTTACAGATAACTTTTCTTACATTATTTTAATACCAAGAAAGAAATTAAGCCCCATCAACAGTGTGGCTGTTGTCATTGGCATGTACTTTGGGAGGGGCTGTTTGGGTTTGTATGGAGCTCTCAGTCTGCACAGGGAGGGACTCATTAGTGGTCAAACTGGTCTGTACTTAGAAATAGTTACGTTCTTTCCTATTCCGAGATGCTGTTGCCCAGCCATGACAGCTTGATGTGGTGACAGGTCAAAGCATTTGCTAGGCTAGCAAAGCAGTTCTGGTGCTATGGAGAGGGTAGATAGGGTCAAGCCAAAGGTACCAACTTCCTGACCCCATATTAAAAGCCTCAAAAGTGACAAAGTTGAAAAAGTGATTAGCCAGTGCCTCCCATGGTACCCACTTCCCTGTGCTGGATTGCTGGTTCTGATGACAATCCAGCAGTGCAGGCACTCTTTCTCCTGCAGTCAGGGATTCAGGTGATCTAGAAGCTCCTGTGCAGGGGGCTCCTCTAGGGTGGGAACCCCACTTGAGTCACTCATGGGCCACGTGGCCCACAAGGGGCTAACTGCCCATCTCTGCCCATAGTGCTTCAGGTGGACATTGCCAACCACTGTGTAGTTCTTGAGCATCTGCAAATGCTTGAAAATTTTTCTTGTTGTTGCCCATGGTAAACCTGCTGTATGCTCTTCCTCTCTGCTTCCAGGACTTGATTGCATATCCTGAATCCATTTTTTATAAACTTAATCTGAAGTGGTCGTGAAATAAACACATCCTTGCCATTTTGTCTTTTCATTTTAAATAATGGAAAAATCTGTACTTCCTTATAGAATCATAGAATTTTTAAGGTTGTAAAACACCTTTAAGACTATTGAGTCCAATCATTAACCTAACACTGCCAAATCCACCACTAAATCATGTCCCTGAGTGCCCCATCCCCATCTTTTAAATAGCTCCAGAGATGGTAACTCAACCACTTCCCTGGGCTGCATGTTCCAATGCTTAATAACATTTTCAGTAAAGAAATTTTTCCCACTATGCAATCTTCTAGCCTTATCACTTGTTACATGAGAGAAAAGGTCAACCCCCACCTTGCTACAGCCTCCTTTCAGGTAATTGTAGAGAGTGATAAGGTCACCCCTGGGCCTCCTTTTCTCCAGGCTGGACAACCCCTTGGCTTCTTGTCTCAATTGGAGGCCAGAATTCTGTTTCCCATGGGCTAAACGAAGAGCAGGAGAACAGTTTAACCATGTCAAAATAAGTATCTTAAATTGTGCTCTTTTGATCTGTTTATGGTCTACTCATAAAATGCACAGTCACTAGGGAGACACTACAAGTTTGTTGGCCTTTTTCATATTTTTCTGGAGGTTTCTGTGATGTCCATTTTGACTGATATATTATAGCAGGCTGACCCTGGCTTCATTCCAGGTGTCCACCAATGCACCATCACTCCTCCTACTCAGCTGGACAGGAGAGAGAAAATATTAAAAAAGGCTCAGAGGTCAAGATCAGGACAGGGAGAGATCACTCACCAGTTACTGTCACAGGCAAAACAGACTCAGCTTGGGGATATTAATTGAATTTATTACCAATCAAATCAGTGTATGATAATGAGAAGTAAAGCCAGATCTCTTAATAGCCTTATCCCAGAGACACTACTGCCTCCACTGATTGACTAAGCCTTGGTCAGTAGCAGGCCAGTCTTGGAATCAGTGGGTACTGACTCTGTTGGGCATAGGGGAGCTTCCAACAGCTTCTCACAGAAGCCACCTGTGTAGCCCTTCTGCTGCCAAAACCTTGCCATGCCAATCCAATCCGTATGTGTGTTTACTTTTTACTGAGAACTGATAGCCTCAGTGAAGCCTCAGAAGAACAGGCTCCAGACTTGGACTCACAAGACCTGCTAAGGCAGGAATTTTTAAGATCCAGGTCTAAGTCTAAAGAGAGTTAAAGTCACAATACAAAAAGTATCTCTGGCAGAAACACAGTTTGCCAGACCATTGTTCTGGGTTTTTATAAGTGTAATGTGAATAAAGTTTTTTTTATTTTTAGTGGGACATTGAGGGAAAGCTGGAGATGCTGATTGTATCTTGTAATGTTGAATACTGGGAGGGTATGTTGAAGGATGAGGTTAGGTCATTGGCATGAGAGATGTTTCTTTCAGAAGCAGGTCAATAATTTGTCATGCTGTACTGCACTTTATCCTAAGCCTGTCATCTCCACATCTGTGACATGACTCTGTATGTATTTTCAAATTTAAATTCATAAAAGACCCTGATGACTTTAGGAAGTAAATGTCATCTTTTGCTTTAGCCTCTTCTCACCAGACCAGCTCCTGGTAGTAAATTGCTGGCTTAGCCATAGTCTGGCAGCCTTTGCCTGGATTTTGCAGAAAGGGTGGTCAGAACTGTGAAGTGAAGCTGTTACTTGATTGGGTCCTTGGTTTCAAATTTGCAATGACCTTGTTGTAGTCTGACCACGTTTGCACAAGACAGTCTGTGGATAAACTGGTGACAGAATGTAAATACTGCTCTTTCAATTTGTTCTCTCAAGTTGGAAATTATATTCTGAGTTACCTGCCTTGGGACCTACTGTAGTTTGCTCTGAGAATAATGCTAGCAAAATTTGCACAGCACTGACAGGTTTCAGTCCGTGAAAGTAAAATCAGAAATGAGCCTTTACAGAGCATGGACTCTGCGCAGGAGAGTAGGACTGGGGGGACTTTATTGGCAGGAATTGGTATTCATGTTCAACACTATGAAATTGCAAGGCATTTTATGTTTTCACAGTGTTAAGCAAACACCAATTCATTAATCTTTACAGCTCTCCTGAAAAACATTATTACACTTTCCTCAGCCATGTATTTTTCCTTCAGGAACATTGCATGGTCTTTCCCAAGCCATAGAGCAGTGTACCAGAATGGAATTTTGGATATCCCTGATGAAGTCCAGGTACATCCAGTAGCAGAAAAGAATTTTGCCATCTTTTATGTTTCTGACTCACATTCAGGTATATGCATGGACTATTACAGTATTCAGTGGAAAGCATGTTCACATATCTTAGATTAGCATTTGACCATTTAGGTTTTGTAAGCACAATTTATTTTTGCATCCCTGTCATTGTTTTCAACATCCATGTTCTTATTCCTTCAGCCTGTTTATTTACAGGCTTATCCTCTTGCTTCTTGGATATTTTCTCTATCGACTTCTACTACTCTTCCTCCCTTCTAACTTGCCTCTGTGCATGTAGCATAAGCTAATGGAGTGTGAACAGGCTGAGTTTATTTCAGAATAAATCACTATGTTGGATAGAATCTGCTGAGCTTGTGAGATACCATGGTTGTAAAAAGTGACCTGACATGCATTCAACTGGCTTCATCAGAGTTGTGACAGTGCCATTAGCAGTGCAGTTGATACAATATCCAAAATGTTGGATACAGTAAGGGGAGGAGAAGGTACAGCCAACCCTGGTGGGGAGCACTGTGATTGCAATTTGCTGAAGAAACTTGGCAATTTCTAACTAAGGAATATGAGGTGTGGCCAGAGTTATTCTACATACATTACTGTGGGGGAGAAGGAGGAATAAAAGAAGTTGGCTTTTCTAGAATATTTTATCTCAAGAGTGCTTTTCTTAAAATTTCTCTGTGAATTGCTTGAGTGTGCACTGATCTATGTAATCAGATTGCAATTTAACTCTGTATGGAAAAACTTTTACATCACAAAAAGTTGTAATTGTTGGCTCTCTATCTTCTTGATAATGCCAAGTGGCCAGGAGAGGAATAAGTAACCTTCCAATCTCTGTGAGGTCCCTCAGAGAGTTCTGATGTCTGGGAGAAAATCTAGAAGGTTTCTGCCTGTACTTTGCTTTTAGCTGAAGCATAAGTATTCTGTGTCTTTCATCCTTTCTTGTCAGTAAATATTGATGATAATAATATGTGGAACTGATGGATAAAAGAGAAGAATCGTCAATACCAACTGAGTTTTACAAGTAGCGCAAGAGTTTAATTCGTAAGGTCATAGCTTTAACTCTTTTGGGTGGTTAACCTGTTTTAGATGATTTATTTTCCTCTGGGAGAACAAAAGAAGTTCAGATGACAGATGTTCAGCCACATGAGTTTTCTTCCTGTGTCCAGGCTTTGCCTTTGACTCCCCAGTGCAACATAAGTGAATGTGATTATAAAAGACAAGGTCTACTGCACAGTAAAATGCTCAGCGTTCCCACTCGGTCTTGCAAATATTTCCATGTGAACCTGACTTTTTTCTGGGAGTAGGCTGGTGAGCTGTCTGTGCTGGGACGGGCAACTGCTTGGCAGCTCTCCCAGGCCAATGGTACAGTGATCTGAGTGCTGTGTCTGCTTTGTTATCTTTCTTGGGGACTCTTGATGCAAGATGACGATGACTTGTTGAGGAAAAAGAGAACAACAACACGCATCTGAGTGTGTTCCTCCTGGACACATTGTCCTAGGGTGAAAGTGAAAAATAAGCAGAAGGTAAACAAGGCATTTCCCTGCTCTGCTCTTACATGCCTGTTCTCAGATACAACCTGATGGTGTATCCTGTTGTATTTTTACCGTTTTATTGTAATTCTGTGTCTTGATTGCCTGGAACTTTTTCCTCTCGCTTCTCTTCCCTATGAGTGACTTCAGTGGAGACAGCGTCCCTTTCTGTTCTGTGTGTCTCCCGGGGCATGGAAAGGACAGGACAGTCCCCTCTGCTTTCCGCCTGGAGTCTGTGTTTGCTGTCCTTACCTGCGAGATCAGTTACATCTGAACGTGATGAGCGGCGCGTGGAAGAGGGGTGCGCGCTCCATCTGCTCTTCCAGCGGCCTCGCCTCCCGCTGCAGTTCCCGGGGAGCCGGCGGCGGGCGGGTTTCGAGCAGATACCTGAGCCCGGGGCGGACGCTGGGAAGGGAGCGGTCCCTCCGCCCTCCCGCGGCCCCGGCCCTGGCGCTGCCTCCCATTCCGTGGGCAACACCACCACCATTCCCACTCCGTGGGCAACACCACCACCTCCCATTCCGTGGGCAACACCACCACCATTCCCACTCCGCGGGCACCACCACCACTCCCATTCCGTGGGCAGCGCCACCACCACTCCCATTCCGTGAGCAGCACCACCACCTCCCGGCCGCCTGCCCGCCCGGGCCCTGCCGCAGCCCCGCGGCTGCCATCCGGGAGGGATGCGGGGGGAGCTCAGCCTCCCGCCTGCCACCGGGGGCTTGGGGCGAGGAGGATGGAGGATGGACAAAAGGTGAAACGAGGGAAGAAGCGATATGCATCTTAAATGAGAATATGATCTGAAAGCATTGGCAGAATGTTTGTAACACGAGGAAAGGTTTCTTTTCATTGCAATAGGTGTTGATTTGCCATAAAATCCAGGTGGTGTGCTCAGGGCTCTGTGGTCGGTGCCCGGAACTTTCTAAAACAGGTTTCCAGCAGATGTGCTCGCACCTGTACGCCAGCCGTGGCTGTCCGTCGCTGCCCCTGTCGCTCGCTCGCCGCTGTCGCGATGGGACTCGGGCGCGCGACCGGCGCCGTCCGTGCTCGCGCAGCGCCCTCTGGCGCGGCTCCCTTGTCATTGCAGCGTGAACCGGAGCCGACTGCGGGGCAAACGCGCGAGCCCTGTGACCACCAGTGAGATGTATTTGCTTTGACTTTATTTTTCAGTTTATTATTTAGGGAAATTTTTTTTTGTTGTTGTTTTTTGTTTGATTTTTTTTCTAGAGTATTTAAATTTTTCTTGTTTCAACAGTCACTTGTGGAACTACTCTCTATAAATATTTTAGGAGTTCTCTCCCGGAACTTCTGACGAATGAAAATACTTACCAAGACCTCAAAGAACACAGTGGTGTTAGCTAAAGAAAAAGCTTTTGCTTTATATAGAGAGGATTTTGATTTTTACCGATTCGGAAACTAAAAGCAGCGTGAATGTGTTTTGCTGCATTACAAGGCTGTTCTGTGCAAATCTGCCCAGGCAAACTGTGCCTGCTGAGAGATCCTGGACAGTCCGAGGTTGTTCCTGCCACAGTCACCAGGACATGGCTGAATTCGGTGCACAGAGTGGCTGATGTGCCATGGGGTATATTTCTAGAGAGCCAGACTAGATTGGGTTTGTCAAGAGTTTGTGGGGATGGTCAAGGACTTTACCCTCACACCTGTGAGATTTCCAGAAGAAAGCGAATGAGACTTTTGGGTCTCAGACTGAGGCACTGTTGGATGGAAGCAGGAAGGCATCAGCACTGTCAGGTTTGTCCCACTGCTGTCAGGTGTTGCAGCACAAAGCTCTCTGAACCAAAAGAGCTGCTCTAAACCAGGCTGATCCTCACTGCACAGTGAATGGCTTTAGGAAGGCTGTGCTTTGTGCTTGGGTAGCAACCAAACACACAGCTGTGCTCATCCCACTTTAAGAACCTGTTGCTATCCGAAATCATTGCTGCTTTGGAGCAGCCCATCAACTTTTCTAAGCTGAAACCCATACTTATATTGAAAAGAGTTAAATAAAATGCTGGTCTTCAAATTCTTGGAGGGAAAAAGAAAAGAAGGAAAATATGTTGCTGGATTCTTTCTATCTTAGAATGAAAAGACAAATGATTTCTAAAATTCATAGACAAATATTTTGCAGTTCTAAGATACATGTTGTTTTTGACATTAGATTCAATTATTTAAACTGAATGGTAGTAGTTCTATGCAGCTTTCAGCTTTTCAAAATGCTTCTTACTTTCAGAGGCTTTTTGGTAAAATAAACTTGAAGGATTTATGAGACAGGAAATGTAATTTTAAAATATAGGTATTGAAGAGATGATGATTGTTGTTCTTACTGCTTCTATTGTGCACATCTTTGTGAAATCAATCAGATATAAGAAAGAACAAATAATTTACCTATTTTGAACTTGCTAATTATGGCTAAGAGGTTTTTGCTTGTTGGTTGTTTCAGTGCCATCTTTAAATTGTTCTGCACATTTTAAAGTCCCACTCTTACACATCTCGGCCCAAATCTGAAATGCAGGAGAAAGCTGTTGCCAGCAAAATCAACTGCTCCTTGCCAGTGTAAGTTCCTTTAACATATGGCTTAAGGAGCGCTGTTTAAAATATGGCCTCTAGTGTTAGTGCCAATACTGTCTCTTTGTTTTGCATGGCACTGAGTAAATTGTCAGCAATTGCTACAGAGCTATAATTCATTTGGCATTACCCTTGACTAAAAGAAATTACATGTGCAACCTTAATCCTGCTGGAGAATTGTCCCTGATTGACTGCTGCACCAGTACAGAGCTCCAGTGAGGCCAGCTGCACTCCAGAGCACCTGGCATTACACATGATTGAAAGACCTAGCAGGAAAAGGGGTGGGAAAGCTGTACAATATTGATTATTTTATTTTAAGAACAACAAACTCCTGGAGGGAAGAGAGTTACAGATGTTGGGTCATTTAATTTTCCAGGTAATGTGACTGTTAACTGCATCACTACAAACACTGTGCGTGGTTCTCAACCTTTCCTGAAGAATATGAGGGGGAAAAAAAGGTAGCAATGTGTCAGGAGGAAGTTACTTTCTTAGAGAATTTGATGATGGTAGCTACCCTTCTCTGTAACAGAGATCACAAATTATCATGTTCCTGCAGTTAACACAGACGTGTGGTCCTGGGAGAAATCTGTTGAGGCCAGGGCTCTGTAGGAGGTGAAAAAGTGACTTTTGCAAACACAATTACTGCAGAAATTCATAGGAATCTGGTGTAGGTGAGTACTACAATGACAGATCTCTTAGTAAATAAATATGGTGCCAAAATCATTAAAAGGCTGCTGCTTTCAGAGCCCTTTACTGTCTTGCACCACTCGGTGACATTTACACCTCTGCAGGGAAACTGTTATAGCACTGGTGAGGGAAGGGAGGACCTTGATGTAACAGCCTTTGAAACTCAGTTTTTGAATGAGGACGTGGTGTGAAGTGACCTGATAGTTGCATGCTGAAATACACCAGTCGTCTTCTACATTTTAGCAATTTTCTTGTTTCCTGAAGAAGAAAATTAGCCATTAAAAATATTAATATATGATTGAAATGACAGAAACATTGCCTTTGATTTAAAGGCTGTGCACATGAATTGAATAGAAGTAAAAACGTTTCATCCCTAACAAGATCTGACACAGGAATCTTCAAAAGCCCTTATTCCAGCAGTGCTCAGAGTTGCTTCCTTTGCTGTTTTGTTGCCAAATCATTTTGACAACGTGAGCAACAGTGCCTAAACCCTACTATATGGCAGAGAGCCAAATTGCTAAGCTATATGAGCCACTTCAGTAGTCTGAGAAATGCAAAGGCAGAGCGCCCTGAAAAGCAGCTGGAAATTTGTTATCAATTGTAGGTGTAAAGGTGCATCTCAACACATCCTCAGTTCTTAGTGATTTGTAAAAGGTGGTGATTTCAGATGCTGCTACAAAATGCTGTTACTGGTGTTGGTCAGAGGCTGGGAGTGCAAGGTACCATTTTCCTGCCTCTTGTATACCTCAATAAAGGGCTCGCGAAGCAATGTACTCATCCTCTGTGGGTGTTATAGGAGGTATGGGTTTGAATGACAGAAAGTATGGAATTGCTAATTCTTTTTGTTTTGCAATTTCCTCCCATACTTTGTAGTAACAGCACTTTGATCTGAGTTCTATTTGAGGAGAGAATAAGATTTAGGCACAGATCATGCAGTATATCTCCAATTTAGGCCAAATTCTAGCCAAGTGAAGCCTTAGCAGTGGGGATTATGCTGGGGTTATGGTATTTCCTGGGTTCTGGAGAGTGTGTGCATTTGAGTTTATCAGCATGTTTTTTGATTCCTGTCTCTAGGTAGCACAGACACGATGGCAGATCAGGTTTTCCAAGTCAGGTGAGCACAAGTGAATCAGTGTGGCTGCTCCTGTGGTAAGGCCACAGCTTGACATCTCTCAGTGTTAGCAAAGGCCAGTGTGAGTCCAAGGCACTGAGTGTCAGGTGTGAGGGCTGGGCTGATGTGACACAGCTCTGTCTAAGTGCAGTGAGAACAACACTGAGGCTGGCATAGCACCAAACTCTTTATGAGCTGGCCAGGTCAACTGGAAAAAACCTTTTGCTGGTATTGCTTTTTTTCCAGTTGAGGACCTGGTTTAAGCTGTCCTGCCAGACCTCTTTCACTGGGATTAACTGTGCATCCATTAAGAGGTTTGCTAACTCAGCCTTATTAACACCACTGTAGAGCAATCATTTTGAATCCAGGGCTCTTGGCTAGTGGCATCCTTCTGCTCCTCATCACGGCTGCCCGCTTCTCGGTGTTGGTGATGGGAGGGAATTGCAGGGTGTCTTCAGGCATGTCTGCTGCCACTTCCTTTCATGCCTTGTAAAGCTACCTGAGCTATTTTTAGATGGGCAGCCTTGTAAGGAAAGAAGTCTGGCTGTGGTATCTCTGAGATCTTGAGATCTAATTTATCTTTGTTACCTGGGTAAATTAGCCCACACAGAGCTCTGCACCAGCCTGTCATTTATTGATTCCTGCCTAGTGAAAATCTCCCCCTACAGGTCTGCATTGTGGAGCGTACGTGCGCTTTGGTAGCCTGGCCAATACAATGGGAAGGCAAAAGTCCCTCCGAATAGCAGGACAGAAGAAGGAGCTATTAACAGGGTTGAAAATACACAGAAATTTGGACTTTGCAATTATAAATCTCCATCTTTCAAATTTTGTATTCCACCTTCCCACCAAGCCTCATTCTTACTTCGCACAAAGTACTATGTTTTCATTTTTTTTTATTAGAAGATATGTAAATTGTAAATTCAAGCTCTCAAAAGTAACAATGCACAAAAAGACTCCTTAGAAACTTTGGCTGCTTTGATCAAAAAGGGGTAACACTCCTGCTGCTAATGGTTGTTAATAATTCACAAACAAGATTTAAAGTGAGTATAACATAAAGGAAAACCTCTGTTGCTAGAATCTCTGAGCTGTTGTAGCTTTGACGATGCTCCTTAAGCTGTTGTAGCTTTGATGATGCTCCTTGCTGACACTGAGTGGTGCAATTACCACATGCTGATGAAGGAGAGCTGCAATTACGACATTTTCTGAGTCAACTGCTGAGATATTTTTTTAGTTGGTGTTGGTATTTATTTATGTGCTCATTGTAGGTAAATTTTATAAAATGCTTTCCCAATATTTGTAACAGAATACTAGAGAGACCTAGATATTTATCTTTTGGTTTTTTTCCTACCATAAAAATTGTTGCTTTGTGTTAAATCCCTACTGTGAGCAGTAGTCTGTACTTCCAACTTAGCTGAAATCACTGTGGGAGTCAGTGGGGGGCTCTGTGTAAGAAAAATTGTAGCAGAGTGCTGGAGGCCCTGAGAAATTTTGTATGAAATCATTTTGCCCTTTATCGTGGGGGATGTTAATTTGTTTATTTTTTCAAGCCCGGTGGTAAAAGTGGGGATAATTAACCTTTCTGTCCTGGATTTACCAAGGACTCCAAACTGTTTGGGAAAGGACCCAAGATGTTATTTTCATTTAACAGTGTGATTGCCATGATTGGCAGCCTAAAAAGCAGCTTCAGTGTCTGCTCATACACCTGTGCATGTATTCGCTTGTGGTTTTGGTTTTCTTTTTCACTTGCTTTTCTGATAGAAATATTTAAAGATTGCTCTAAGTTCAGGAGCAGATTGTTTGGAAAATTTGGTGCTAAAATGGGCTCATCTATTTTCAAGAATGAAGTGACAGGAAGGGGGACATATTTTCACCCTTTCATCAAAAGACTGTCTAGACTGTGAGTTTGGAGGTGATTGACAACAGAGGCCAGGCACATGGCTTGTTTGCTCATGGAGTGTGTCATGGAGCACGTAGGTATGCGTAGGTAAGGTCTAGGAAGGAGCTGAACAGCTCACGTTTTTCATGGAAAAAAATAATAAAACAAAAAAACCCTACCCCAACCAGACCAAAAAATCCCCCCGTCAGGCAAAAGTACTTAATTTTTTTTAAACTATCAAAGTATGTTCAGAGGATATTAGAGTTACAGTAACATTGGAAAAAAAGACAGGAAATAACCAAGCAATCTTCTGTATCCTTCTGTAGACAGGTATGTATAACACATTCTTCCATGTTATAATCAGGTGGTATTTTTAAATGTTTTTAAGACCTCACTTGCTTCAGTGATACTATCTGTCAGTGCAATGTGAAGCTGTGAATGAACTGACATCCAAAGTATCCCAGCCCATTAGCTGATGGCACCCAGTGATCAGGGCTCAGCTTAACAAATCCCGTGAGAAAGGACAAACTTGAGTCCTTGGTCACTGGTGCCACACCTGGCCACATGAGATGTCCCATGCCAAATCCCTGTACAGCTCCACCCATCAGTGCTTGTCAGCTCTGTGATCGCGCATCACAGCAAAAAAATCCATTGTCTTATCAGGCCTAAAAAGAAACATAAAGATGCACACATTTGTTAATGTTTCAGAAATACTTTTGCATTTTTTATTTGCATACATGTACACGTGTGTACAGGTGTAGGTCTTGTCAGGGACATGTTTAGTCCATTGGATGACAAGCAGAACCCAGTGGTTCTGGCTCCTTTGCTCAGAACCAGAGATACAGACTCCACTCCAGGCAACAGATCTTTAGAAATAGCCGGCGGAGGGTTGTCCTGGCTGCCTTTGCCATTTCACACAGCACATGAAAGATGAGCAAATCTGATTATAGATGGCTCTGCGTTTTCTGGAAGAGGTAGAACAACACAGGTTGAATAGATAAGGTGTCAAATACAGTGGTAGTGACTCAGCTCACCAACTTCATCTTGTTGATGGCCTCACACCTTGTGATTTTTTAAAATTTATCTTTCAATGTCTGACCACTCATTTGTCATGTTGACAGGCAATGGCTAGCAGAGAACACCAGCTACTATTATGGGGTATCTGAGGCTCGAGAGAAAATGTAGACAAAAGCAGTAAATATAAAAGGTCTGTTTCTAAACACATAGCTGGATAAATGGTCATTGTGAATATGTTTGCACACAGAAATACAGCCATTCTGTAGGTATTAAGCAACTCCAGCTTCAAAGAAGAGCCTAAGGCAAAAAGATACGTTTCATTATAGATGAGGAGGAAATAGGTGTTCACAGGGTGTTGGCCATCCTTGAACTGAGCATTCTGACTCAGAGGAAATGTAGATGTATAGAGAGGAGCACAGAGAAGATGGAAGCCATTCCTCTACCTGGATTCAGTAACACTTCCTGTTATGAAAACATGCTCAACTATGTTTTCAGAAGATGTCAAATTCCATGTTAGTGTATAGTGGAAACATGTCAGAGTCAAGGGTTTTCCTTGGGTATCCTCTGAAAGAGCTTGTGAAATGTGAAATCTGAGAAACAGTCAGAAAATATCTTTTTGGGAAGGTGAGTTACATGAGGACCATCCACCAGTCTTAATCTAAAGGAGAGGCAAAGATTATGTTTTCTGGAAAACTTACAGATAGAGGTATCTGTGTCTTGGTCTGGCAGAGGAGAGTGTTGTAAAGGAATCACTCAAATCTTCACTGTGTCTTATAAGGATAAATCTAATTTTCTCATTTGAAAAAGGGCATAAGTAGTATTTCTAGGTGGGCAAAAGTAGGTTGGAGTGATAGAAACAGCCACAAGCAAACGCAAAGCCAATGTGTAAGGGTAACCTTAAAAATGGAAGGTGTTATGGGAGATGACAGTAAAGAGTTTTCATTATGATTGAATATTAATTAGTGACATGGCTATTAATGATGACAGTAATTAACAGAGGAAGGAAAGACTTGTCATTGTCCCAAGGGTGAGTAATCAGTCTTGGCAGGTGATAAATAATGGTTCAGCAAACTCAGCAGAAAGATAATCTGTCTGCCTCAGGACAACTGGAGAACAGCTATAACATCTTCCAGGCTCTTGGCAACATTCAGGAATGACTTCATGTTTTTAACAGAGACAAATTAAAATTCCTGATCTCAAGTGCTGCTTATATTCTGGAGTGGCTGATCACAGGAGTTTTGGTTGAGTCAGTGCCTTCAATTTACTTACCCCTTTAAACCTTTTCTGCCCATTTAAACCTTTTTTATGAGGGGTGAGAAAGACTGGGGAGCAAGCTTTCAGCATTACTTGAATTTTTCATTGTTGTTTGATGGAAATTGAATAGATTCCTCAAAAGCATCCTAGAGCTGGGGATGTGATCATTCTATGTAAAAATGGAGTGGGGCTTAATCCTGTGCTAAGTATTCCTGTACATCTGGAAAGGAGTCATGCAGAAAGCAATTCACCTCCTGTGAGCAAAGTGATGCAATACTGTAGATGATAGTCAGGTATCAGCTCTCATGTCACTTGGCAATACAATGCCTAAGAGATCCCTGCAAGCCTGTAACCAGAGATCAAAATCAGGAGAAACAGTGGATTTTTTTGTTTGGGGTATGAGCTGAAAAACGAAGAAAGATTTTGGTTTCACTTGAACCAAGACAGGATTTTGTGAGGTTTTGTTTCTAACAGTACAAAAACACTCCTTTCGAGTCTTCTTGAATTAGCTTTCTAACCGTAAATGTTGTGCTCTGACTTTAAAATATTTTTGTTTTGTAAAAGTTAAAAGGGAACATCCATGTTTATAAAATACAATATTTTATTAACAAACTTGTCAAAACAACAGTTCCTGGCTCTGAACATATTCCCCATATGTTATTCAGTTAGCAGTGTTCACTACATGTGTTCTCATTTAGCACATAGTTTTGGACCCCTTGTACATACTTTTCTGAGTAAATTTATTTTTCACCAAAAAAATTACATGACCTCAGGATGCATCTGACGAGGTTATTTCAGTAGAGAAAAGAAAATGCTGGCACCATTGCCAGAAGTACTGGTTTGCTGTTCTGCAAGGTACTGCCTGCAGTTTTGGTGACCTCAGTGCAAAGAAGTTGATTTAAATTTGAAAAGTTGCCGAATGATAAAGTATAGGGAGCAACCACCTTAAGAGGACATAGGAAGAGTTGGATTGGTTTAATGAAATGGAGGCAGGGAGACAAAGTGTCAGCCCTCCATAGAAACACTCAGGAGAAATTGTCAAGGAAGAAGAATCGTTCTTTTCCTTCAATTATAATACAGTTATGATAAAAATGCATATAAGCTGTACATTAACAAACATAGGTTATGAAATTATGAGAAGAGTTCAATCTATCAAAAAAAAAATTCTGGAACAACTTTCCAAATAGGGTGGTGGCAGCTGCAATTGCTCCTAGGTGAAGTTGGGAGGCGTGGAGAATGACTGTACTGCTGAGAATACAAAATTGTGAGATTGGTCCTTTAGTATCTGGTTCACTGATACCTTCAAGGCAGGTTGAGACAATGCCCACTTGCTGCTTGTTGGTCACATCTGTTTGCCCAAGTATTTAAGTGAAATCAGATGTTTCCCTGATCTTCAGGAGATCTCTGCTGATTGCCTGCAGGGGACAGGTAGGTTGTTTCACCTGCCTTGGGTAGGGGACAAGGTCAGGTCCATATTGCTGCCTGCTGCTGAAGTTTGACTGAAGAGGGTTTACTGGTGTTCCTTGTAGTGTTGTGGATCTACTTCCATTGTCAGGGGAGTGGGAGCTGCTGTCCCGTTCTGTGTGGGGTAGAGCTCACATTTCTAACGGGAATTTCACCTGTACAGGAGAGTGAGACCTACCTGCAGATAATTGCAGGAGCCTAGGATGCTAGCAGTGCATGTTGTCTCTCTCTGTGGCACATCATGACTCCAGGCCTTTATTATATTTAAGGTTTGCTGAGGGCATGGGGATGCTCTGGGACTGTGGAAAGCAAGATGTTCTTTTGGATCAACCATCATGGTTATGCTGCTCCTTGAAGTCCCATCCATGTCTGAGCTCAGAAGTGCTCCACACAAATAAGATTCTGTGGGATTTGTTTAGATTGGAACTGAGTTGGATGGAACTTTGAGCAGTCTGGTCTAGTGGGTAGCACCACTGCCCATGGCAGGAGATTTGGAACTAGATATATTTAAGCATTCCTTCCAGCACAAACCACTCTATGATTCTGTGAAGTGTTACTGGGGCTATTAACCTATTGTATGAGAATGCAAATATTTCTCAGGAAGTTGACTGTATGTTGAGAAGGGCTTGGTGTAATGTCTGCATCCAGACATGGCATTGTTAGGTTGTACTGAATGCTATTGTAACTTAGTATGGGCTTGCTAAATTGCCTCCAAGTGTCTTTGCTGATTGCCTTTGACTTTGGACACCTCCAGTTAGCTGACTTGTACACACCATTGTGTTTAATTTTAAGCTTAACTTTCTGACTATGTGATTTAACTAAATTTTGCTGCCCTGTCATGATGTATTTTGGTAACAGGCCTTAGTTTCTACTGAACAGTGACAATATTTCCACTTCTGTGATTTCTATGCAAACAACAGAGGTTGTATCCATACCGAGGATCGATCCTATAGAATTGGATGTTCTTTATAAGGTAGCAGCAATTTTCATTATACTTGATGGGCTCTGCAAACCTGCTGAACTTCCTGATGAACCTTAAAGGCTCACTCCTGCTGGCCACCATTCAGTTTGTGTCATCACCAGCAGGTGACAGCTCAAAGGTGCTTTGGTTACAGGCATTCTGAATACCACTTCCTTCTCTAAGACATTGCTTGTCTTTGACACAAGCAAGCCCTTCCTGGTTTTTTTGACTGATGTTTCAGTTCTATACATCTATACATTACAGTGTGAAATGCCAGTAAATGCTCCTTCATCTCCTTGCTTACTAGTGCTTACAGAAACTTAATGCTGTATGCTGAGGTGAGAGAGAAGAAAATGGGGGAGAACAGTTACATGGAACGATTAGAGTAATATAAAGTATATCAAGTCTCCTATTGCACAGAAAGCTCCACGGGACTTAGTACCTGTCAGTAACCATGTAATTGCAGTGTGGCACAAGAAGGAAAAACATTCTGAAACCTCAGTGGAAATAAAAAGGAAAATTGAATAAAGTTCATGTCAGTTCTGTTGTATCTATCTCAATGTTATCTCTCTCTAGGGTTCTCATACCCTGTAGTCTCGGTGTCTAATGCTTTCTTAAATTTTTGTTTGTTTGTTAAGGTTCTGATATTGTGCAGTGGCTTATGAAGAACCTCAGCATTGAGGATGCAGGTAAGGTGACCACAGCTGGGGAGAAACAGGTGTTCCGTCTGTATTGTGTGTGCCATTAGACAGTAAATACTATATTGCTGCAGTCTAAAACGCTAGTAAAAGACCGTGGTTGATTTCAGCACTGGAGGGAAAGAGGAGGAAAAGAGTTGAGAGTCCACATCTTGGTTAAGTCTAATGCCTTATACTGCAACACATAGAAATACCACTGCAGAATTTTAGCCTGTCTGTGAAATTATTGCTACCTACAGAAGACTGATTGATTTTAGGTTTGTTCCTAGACTTCAGAAAGAAGTTGGTGGATGTGCATGGATAAGCAGGCAAATGCAGTGCCAGGTTTTCACGGTGTGAAGAAAGGTAGCCACAACTGACGTTGTGTCTGTGTCATTCTTGGCCAGGGTCATAGAATCTGGTGATCATTTCTAATTTATCAGGAAGAGCAAATAGATAAATCAGGAGATAGGTAAATGAATAATCAACCATAAAGAGTGATCAGTGCATGGGCACAGTCCAAATAGTTCACTCTTCAGAGAAATCAAAAATCATTTTGGCACAGTTAAGACCTATTCAGAAAAGGGGAGAAAAACATTTGCATGTCCAGAAGTTTCTTTTCCTTTTCAGGAAAGGGAAAAAATACAGAATCTCACCTACCAGTTTTTCTGCTGCCTTACTTGTCACCATGTAAAAGCAGATAAAGGCAGTGTTGAATCACCCAGCAGGGCATCCCTATACACGCATCCCTTCTCATGAGTCCTGTCAGGTCCCAAATCTGAATTTCAGCTGCAGACAACAGCTTTATTATCTATCTGGACATGCATGAGCAGATGATTTTTCAACTCTGAGAAAGCTGATGCAGCTTTTGACAGCTGTCATTGCTTGAAAATCTGTGCAGATGTGCCTCTGCACTGGGGAAGGTTGTCTGGGCAGCACAATGATAAGTAACTCCCCTTTGCAACATTTTGTTTAAAAAGTTGCAATGCTACAGTGTGTGGATGTGTCTTTATGAATAAATATCCTGCTAATGAACTGGTGTTGCAGGTGCTTGTTGGATTTGGTAGAGGAATGTGAGGTTCCCTGATGGAACAGGCTTCTTGTCAGCTGTCACCTGTGGTGGATAATGTGCTTTGAAATTAATTTCATACTCTACAGCTGAACTGGTGTGTGACATTTTGTAAACAAAAGACTAGTGGGTTAAACATTTGAGCAGTGCTTCATCTGTATTGTAAGGCTGATTTCTGTCCTCCTGCTTTGCATGGTTTGGTTGGAAGCAGTAGGGATGTGGTGTGGGCACAGAGAGGCATGTGGGCATGAGATTTCACATGAGTCATCACCACCAGAGCTGCTATTGAAAGCAGAGAAATGTGCAGTGCATGTCTTGTTGACACATCCCTGTTTTTTCTCTTTCACAGGGGAAGCAATACACTTGGGAAGTCTTATTGCTGCACAGGGTTATGTCTTTCCAATCTCAGACCATGTCCTTACCCTGAAAGATGATGGGACATTCTATCGTTTTCAGGTTGGTGAGCCCCCTGACTCCTTGTGGTGCGTTCTACTTTCCTTGCAGTAATACTGCTGAAATCACCCACTCTTTATCCCTAAGCAGCCACTAAGTCTACGAAGCCAGGGATTGAGGCTGTCTTGGTGGACGCCCTAGGAAATTATGAAGTCCCTTCGAAAACGTTTGCTTTAGAATCCCAAATTACTCTGATCTACCTTCTGACTTACAGCTTTTTGACT
Source organism: Pardalotus punctatus (assembly GCA_013400915.1). Taxonomy (NCBI): domain Eukaryota; kingdom Metazoa; phylum Chordata; class Aves; order Passeriformes; family Pardalotidae; genus Pardalotus; species Pardalotus punctatus. Next base: position 1,110,760 of record VZTX01015307.1, read on the forward strand.
TAAATGAATGGGTATGTCCTGTGACTATTTTTGATATGTGAATTCATGGTTGTTTTATTCAGATTTGAACTAAACCGAGAGAAAGAAAATGGCTTTCAGGTCAAAACTCTGATGCACAATTAGGTAGCCATTGTCCTGTGCAAAATGGAGTAGGGCAAACTTAGGAGTTGGCAAGTTTTGGCACAGCAGAAAATTCAAATTTTTATCTCTTGCTTACAGATTGTTGTGGGAGAGGGCAAGCTTAAGGCTTTGGCTCTTCTACAAAGGATGTGTAACTTGGCAGTCACCTAAACTGGGACATCTCTATCCCTCATTGTTCCTGTGCCTCCAGATGTGCTGAATTTTTAAGGCAACTTGTGCTTGAGTTCCATGCCCTGTCCAAAATCTGCCACTGTCAGCTTCTTAGATAACTGAGTGCTTGTGCAGCAGCAACTCCTTCTGAACTGATTGTATAACTTTAGAAGAAGCAGTAAGTCCAAACTTGGAGTTCTGCTGCCTAATCCTGCTGGCTGAATTTGTGTTTTTCTGTTACATGATCCCAGCCAGCTCCCTTATCTTTTCTGACACCTCTCTTCTGTTCACCCTCCTGTTCCTCCTCTACATTTTTTTCCTCTTTTTTAGCTTTTATTTGAAAAGCCATTTCTGCTCTTTGTGTCTGATGTTGCAGCTGCTCATGCTCACTGCTAATGTGGTATTGTGTTATCATATGTGACCAATGCCATGGTGAAAAAAGAAGCCCAGGAGATCACAGACCTCCTCTTATCTTACTCCACCTTCTGGTTACAAGGCACCATTCAGACTCAGATTTTTCATTTCAATTCCCTTTCTTTTCTGAAAGTCCTGATCCTCCTGTTGTGTGAGGCACAACAGAAGCAGGGGTAATACTGGTTGCCCATTTAGCTGTATTTTTCTCTGTTTTAAAAGAATGGAACTCTTAAGAACTTGTTCTGTGCAGTTTTCAGGAGCTACATTTCAGTATAATTTAATTTCTTTTTCTTGCTTTAAGCCTGTTAAAAACACATCATCAAACTGACTGCTTATTGACTTTTCTTTCCCTTGTCTTTTTTTTACAAATTTTGCATATTCTTTGCCTGTTGTCATTTCCTGCAACACACCTCCTTAGCTGTTTTCTGCAAAAAATAACCTGATAGAATCATGCTTCCTTCCATTACTCTCTTCTTGCTACTTTTTACGTCAACATCAGTCCCTCCTTTAACAGTAGCTCTTCTGAAATTCCTAAGATGTATATCAGTGAGGAGCATTGAACCCTGTATTGTTTGAATCCTCCATGTTTTCTCACTGTACTTTGGTGCAAGGAGTAGTCTATGTGTTAATGTCCTATGCCCATCTGTAGCATTACATCAGTAAAGCAATGTGCAGTCAGTAAAGCATCAGTGTTCTGTAATTTATGTGATCACCACCAGCACGTTATTTTTCATTCATGTTGAAACTGAAATACAGTCATGTATAGTAATAGCTTGTAATTAATTGTAGCAACTGCAATATGCAGACCTGGATAGAAAACAAAAGCAGTAAGTTTAGCAGGACTTCTGCTTTTGGAATGACTCTAAACAGCTGAGTTTTGACCTCTGCCATCTGTTACAGTTAAAAAGGAAATTGTTTTGTAGTCTGCCAACCTCACTGGTAGCTGCTCTAGAAAAGCAAGGGGTATGTAGCATGTAGATAAGACCACGAGGTTTCTCATGCTCTTTTTAAAAAAAAATATAAAATATTCAGGTTGCCTGTGAATTCCTGGGGAAAGAGGCGGTTCTGGGGATAGAGGATAAGAGGTCCACATTCAGATGAGCAGTCAGCAGTGTCTAAAATTTCATCAGGACACTGAACATCCTCCTCAGGAGATGCTTACATTACATTATAGCATCTCTATTTACCTGCATTGAGGAGTATTAAAAGTCATACCTTTCTGGAAAAGCATCCTCATTTTTATTGAGATCTGTAACAGTGCTTCCCCTGAGGGCACAGAGACTGGGTGGTAGATTCTGTGATTCCTTCTTTTGTACTTGTAATGTTTTTCTGCATCTGCATTGGTTTTCATCTCTTAAATTATAAAAATGTATATGTTTTTTTCTTAGGCACCATACTTTTGGCCTTCAAACTGCTGGGAACCAGAAAACACAGATTATGGTGAGAGTATAATTATTTCATTACAGAAAGTTAGTATGGAAAGTTTGTGATGCAAAAAATTGTCCTTAAAATAATTACTGTTGGCTATCTACACCCTTTATGTGCAGAGTTTCTTGTCAGATGGCAGTGTCAGGGGCAGGTATGTGCCCATCTCAAATGCATGAATTGAAATCCTGGGGTGTCTCAAACCCATGGAGCTGGAGCCATTGAGCTCAGTGGGGCCAGGGTTTTGCCTAGCATTACCTTCATTCTCCATAGCCCTGCTCATTTTAGCAGGATTTGTGGCAAGCAGAATACTAGTTCTTGGGAATCTTAATGCCAATAGTGCTTTTTGTGGGAGAACATCTCCTGATCTGTAGCTGAATCTGTTATGTTGATCAATAAAATTTAGTTTATCTGCGCACTCATCTGATTGATCAATAAACCAGTACATAACTAACTGCAACCCATAGTTAAAAATTCTCGGATACATGACATCAGACTTACTTTCTCATTTTTTTAAGATTGCCAGATGATAGGGTAAAAGAGAAGACTGAGCATGGTTTATGAGCTAATAAAGTGCAACATGGTGTTTTAAACCTGAGTGCCTGCAGACATGGATAATACATAAAGAAACTATGTCAATGTTGTTATCTTTAGCTGTCTGCATGCAATATTGCTGTCTCTTACAGAACTGCACTTCTTTCACAGTTAAATGATAAAATTAATTGTTGCATCCCGGTGTGGCTTTTGGAAGAGGAAGCGTATCCATGTGTGCAGTCATAAAATGGGAGCTTCTGGAAGACCTTTTATCTCATAATCTAAGATTGGTTTAGAACTCCTCCCTGAATAATCAGTTTGGTTTTTTCCTTCCTGTGCAGTAATTACTCATCATAATGGATTCTGGAAATCATTTGCTGGGGTGAAGAAATGGCCTGCAATGGTGTGTGTCATGTGATAGTTCATTTGCAGTCCTCATCTGCAGAGGAGCTAGCACAGACTTATGTGTTTGTCTCAGTGAGAGACCTGCCTAGGAGAAAACATGATGCTGTTTTGTATATGAAAAAAATTTACAGATTTTACAGTCGTCCTATGTCACTGTGTGAACTGTGCCGAATAGGTATTCTGTAAATACCAGAAACACAATGGGAAGAGAGAGGTCCTGTTTTTTTCCTGTAGTATCAGATAAACAATTGTTTTTTTCTGTCAGATTATTGTGCTGCAATGGCATTTAGTGGAGCAGTACACCCCAAAATAAAGCCCTATATGAGCTGACCCACAGCTGGACAAGCTTCAACTGCATTAGCTCTGAGCCCTGTAGTGAGAGATTTTCATCTGTCCCAGAAACCTCTAACATATGCTTATAATCAGACTTTGCATATCAGAGGCCTGTACAGATGGAGTCTTCCCAGGAATTAATCCCAAACTAGCAGTAGACCCAAATAAAACTGAAATACTGGCAGCACTTCATACTTTCTTTTTATTTACATGTGTCCACTTACAGGAGAGGAACTAACTTGCTATGGCAGGTCACTACCTTGCATGAAAAAACACTGTGAGACAACTGACTCTCACTTTATTTGGTGTCATAAGTGCCTTACAGAGGAAACTGCCCTTGAGATGTGTAAATATAAATGAGCTGGTCGGCTCTGGTTACAATATATAGTACTGGCTCATTATATGAATGTAAAAATTATAGGAACAGCACAGAATAGAATTATGTGTGTAGCACTGGGCCTCTATTATGTTCAGACCTGACTGTATACCCAGAGTGGGCTGTGGATCTTGTGTTTCAGCCTGTAATGGAAATGGTGTGAGCTTAGCACATCCAGGTAGCCTGGGTCTGGTTTGGTGGTGTGCACTGGGCTCATCTTGACCCACAGAATCCCAAACCACATCAGTTTCAGCCACGTCCATGTCTGCTTATGGTGAAATGTGACAAGGCTTCTCTTAAGCATTTGAAATCTGTAAGAATAAGTGGATGAAGCGTATTAAAAAATGCTCAGATCATACCTTTAAGATCTGGCTCATATTTCTATCCTGATTTACATTTCTTTTTTCTTAGCAGAAAAGAAATGCAGGGATGGTCACTTTGGCATGCATATTCCCAAACTGCTTAGGGGAACAGGTTGCTAATGCTATATCTTTTACCAGACCCAGAAGCAATTGTGCCTTTCTTGGACATCTTGTTAGGTCCTGGCATCTGCTCTCAGCACTTTTAAATGAGATGTCCCAGATGTTTAGGGCCTCTGAGATTACTTGTAAGCAATGTCAGCCAGGTGTTCAGCTCTCTCATTCCTTGACTCATGTTGCTTTCTCATGAAAATGCACTGGACTACTTTTTTCCTTTTTTTTTTTTTTTTAAGATCTAGTACTAATAATCTGTCTGTAATTGTTCTCCATTCTGTTTCTCCCTCTAGCCATCTATCTTTGCAAACGGACCATGCAGAACAAAGCTAGGCTGGAGCTGGCGGATTATGAAGCCGTAGGTACACTGCTGCTAGAGTTTAAAGCTGGGGGGTGCAGAGATAGCTTTGCTTGGCAATTGAATGCTGCCATTTTGTGCTTTGGGATCAGCCTTTACAGCATCTTTTCCTTAGCTGTCAGAATTGAGTGAAGGTTGATATGTAGACAACATCAGGGATGTGATTGATGAATGTTCCTGGCTTTGTAGTGTCCCACATTAAAGCATCTGCTATATAATGAGCCCTTCAAGACTGGGGCAAATTACACAGAAGTTCAGATTAACGTGTCCTGTTTCCAGTTAAGAAATCCCGGTTTACATAGCTGAGTTTAGCACATGGAAATGATGGATTTTCAGGTGCACCATTGGACAATTAAATTATTGATGAGACATCTAGTTACAAAAGCTTTCAGATATTAGACTTGGAATGTTTTCAATATGCTATATGAAAAATATCACTGAACTTTATTCAGAGTGTGTTTTTTAATATGGAATAACTATCAATAAAAATATCCCAAACCTTGGTGTCAGGTGCAGGGTGGAGAGGAGTGGGAAGATTGAGACAGGAGGGGCAGGGCTGTATATTTCTTTGAATACCAGCAGTGTAGCACTCTGAGCAGGTAAACTTTTCTTTCCATCATATTGAGTTTTTTCGGTTCCATAGTTCAACAGTGTAATAGCAGAATTTTGTATGTGGAGTTTTTCATTGGAGGTTTTGTTTACAAAGCTGGTTCTAGTTGGCTTCTGTGGTCATGTTTGTTACAATGAAAACATTTATATTGCATATATTTGCATATATTTTAGGGCAGGGGGGTGTTTCTGAGATTGGAGCTTTTCCTTCTACTTTACCTTCTTCATTTTGAAACATTTATGCACGTGGAGAGATATGTCCATGCCATTTGGTCCTTCCAGTGCAGAGCATGTAAAAATTGCTACTTATCTAGTCCATCCTGTAAACGCATTCAGACTTCCCAAGAGTTCTAATCTCAAACAGGCGCAAAGGAAGGGATATAATAATCTGCATGCACTTACATGTCCTTTTGCTGAGTTTTTTCTTCTGCATATTGTTGATTTCATTATTAAAACCATTAAAATTGCTCACATCCAACCAATTAACTGTAAATACTCCAAAGATCTATCATAAAGCAACAAAAGCTGTTCAGCGGCACACATACTCCCACACACATGCAGTGAGGCTATGGCTAAGTACTTCTGCACATTGTTGCCTACTGAGAGTAGCAATGCTCCAGTGATGGTAAATAATTAGATCTTGGCAGTCTCTCATTTTTCTTGTGAATATTGCATTGCACAATTAGAGGTTACTTCTGCATTCAAACTTTGTTCTCTTAATTAGAGACATTCAGATAAGAATGGCACCAACTCTTCCTAAGCATTATGGGAGCTGAAGCTGATCCAGCAAGGGATGTAAGCTCAGCACAAGCGAGAGAAACAGGCTTGCAGGGGTGAGAAGGAGCTCTGTACATTCAGTACATGCTTGGAGATGCAGCGTGAGAATGCTTCTCTTTAAGTACCAGCAGTGACCTGGAGCTTCAAAACAGACTCTACAAAATATCTCAGGGGACATCTCATTTTTAGGTTCTGCTTACAGCATTCGCAGATAACCCCCAGCCCCATTTATGTTGGATAGAGCAGGGGTCTTGATGATACGATTAAGCTTGTATAGTTGCACTCAGGTTTTTTTTATAATTGATCAAACATGAGCACAATTCAAATATTGCTTCAAATGGTGATGTTTCATTTGCTTCAGCATATTTACTCCAGAGGGCACATGTGAACATAATTTAAAACAAAGTAAAAATAATGAAAAAAAAAACCCACAAAAAATTGTGTTACAGATAATTACAAGTTGTTCTTCCTTGTAGCCACAGTTAAGGAAATCATCACAGCTCAGTACAGCTGTAAATCATTTGTTTAACTGTTTTCCACCATGTGTACAGACTGAAACGGTTACATGGACTTGGTAACAGGCCCGAGCTTTATGCCTTGTATTATAAAAGAGTTTAAAGTAAGCAACAACGAGATTTCTTCTCTCATTGAAATGCGTGTGCCATAAATAACTGTCTTGAAATGAAGGTGATAAGTATAAAAAGAACAACAGTAGAACTACACGTGTTTGTTCTCAATGTAAATTTGAAACCATTAAACCAGCTGCAAGGGAGAAGGACATCTTGTTAATTGTCTTGCTGGTCTCCTTTCTTGGGGAGCATGTGGATATGTATCTTCGGGGTGTCATTTAAGCCTAAAATTCTGGCCATGTTCTGAATCTTTAGCTGTGATGAAACCACATCCACATCCAAATGTTCAGATCACTACACTCTTTGTAATAGGTCTGGACCAGAGCTCTTACTTCAGTTGTAGAGCAAAACTGCATCTGGAGCCATTCTTTGCAGTAACTGTCTTCATTGTTCAGACAAACAAGCTATTTCCTTTTGTGAATCGTCCTGGCAATCCCCAGCCTTCGGTACTGTGCAGCTGCACAATGCTCTCAGCAGTGACCAGGACTGAGTAAAGCAGGGGACGCTCAGGATTTGCACCTTCACAAAAGCCTGAAGAGAAGAGAACAGTGCAGAGAGGAAGGGAAAGTGACGATGAGAGGGAAACGTGCAGCTGGCAGCCATCTGCTATCAGAAATGAAAGTCATCAGCTTCACAAAGCTTCTCAGTGTTATCTTTTGGGAACAAGTCCATATTTTTTTTTCAAGTAGAGCTCAAGCTGTCTTCATCACACTCCATTACTTATCCCTGAAAGGGCCCTTTGGGTTGCAGCCCAAAAAGATGTGTTACAGCCTTGCTTTGCCTGCAGTATAGTTTACCTGAAACCATCACTGACTTCCATGTCTTTAGTTTCTCAGTTTAAAAGAAAAAAGGGAATAAAATATATACCCACCATGCTGACTGTGCTCTCAAGCAATTGTTGTAATTACAGAAATTAGTTGTTCTTACTATCTTCATCTTTTGACAGGAAAACTTAGCAAGACTTCAGAGAGCATTTGCAAGAAAGTGGGAATTCATCTTCATGCAAGCAGAGGCCCAAGTGAAGTGAGTAATCCTGGAGCACTGAACTGCACCAGTATTTAGAGCTGTGAAGAGAAGGGGATCCTGTACAGATAAAACTTTGTCAAAATCTTTACTGTGACTAAGCTCAGAAGGTGTTGGTGAATTTTAATCACTGGCAGACTAGAAACAGTAGAGAGCCAATTCTGAAGGTCTGTGCCAGAAACTGAAAGATGGGTTTAATTATCTGTACATGGAAATGTTGGTCAGGAGCTCCTAACCCTGTATTCTCCATGGGACCTTGGGTAATTTGCAAGCCCATGGTGCTTCTATATTTGTGTAGTATTTTTGTTTTGTGTGAATGGAAAGAACAGACTTTTGTCATCTGTGTTTCTCCATGCTTGCAGAGTATTTCTGAGTCTAAAAATATTGTCACTTCAATGATTATAAGAACGCTATTTACAACAGGTACTTCTCATCTTCCCTTATGAAAGCAGCATGAAGCTCCTTAATATTTTGAGAGTATTTTCGTTACTGGTGGTAAATTGGGTATAGTCCAGGGTTTGTGTACTATTGTCTACAAACTAATAGCTGAAACTCTCAGTGTCCATTTTGTGCATGTAGTTGTCACCTATATAATGGAAGGGTTGGTGAAGATGACATGTGAAGACACCAGTACTGAAACTCTGTTCCACTGGAAGGAATTTGCACTTTCAGCATTAGATGCTAAAAAGTTAAGGAATATAATTTCTTGAAGGTGTGGCTTGAGGTATATGTCTCTATCTTTGATTAACCCTTTGGAATTTTGATTAATTCTTTGCTTAATAACATTGCAATTATGTACTATTTAAATATATGGTAATTATCTTTTAAATTACAAGGTAACTAAGGGATTTTTTTTTCCAACCAGAATAGCAGTGTTCCATTTGGAAGAGAAAATTAGAACTTAGGATAGCAATTGTACTTTCAATTACTTAAAGGCTGTTGCCAAGATGAAAAAAAAAGTGTAAGTCAAAACAAAAGTCTTCATTCTGTCTAAAACATATAATTATTACCTAAGAAAGAAGTGTAAATATCAGATTCGTTGTGATCACTCTTGGTTATTGATCTTTTCTCCATTCTGTGTTCTTTGAAGCATAAGCATGAACTGGCCGCTATCAACTTTTTCTGCTGGCTAGTTTCAGCTTCTTGGTTCACAGTTCATATGATGGTTCAGTTGTCAGGTTTCCAGAAATGCAGGGACGAAATTAATGTTGTAATTAACAGTTAACTAAAAGTTTAAGTTAACTAAAAAACAGAAACAAGCAAAAAAAACCCCAAAACCAAAAACCACCCGAAAACATTACTCCTGCTTACCAAGTATTGTTTTTGTGCTTTCCACATCTTTGTTTGTACACAGGATTCCTATTGCTATACCCATATTTCTCAAAAACTGCAGCCATACAGCATCTAGCTGCTTTGGGTCTTCATAGTTTAAAATGTGAAATACTGAGTTATCAGTAAGTTTGGAGATTGTGCTCAACCCAGATTGTCAGGTGCCAAGTATTGGTGAAGAAAATTCATGAATTCTCAAAGTCCTCCAAAAAATTTGTGTGCGCTGTGTAGTATAAAATTTGAAGTAGTCTTCACCTTCCCCTTGTGGCAGGTGGTGAAAGACTCACTCAGAAAAGTAGTTTTGGGCTGGGTGTCCTCAGCGCAGTACAGCAGCTGCTCTTTGTGCAGGGACAGAGCTTGTGCCCCGAGCTTGTTTTTCATCTCAGCCTTGTAAGAGTGAAATTCAGCAGTTGATGCCAAACTGTGGAGAATTTGATCTTTTTGTTGGAAGGGGTGTTCAGAAACTTCAGTTTCAGTCCCCTGCTTCCTATCCTCTTGGTACATTTCTAGCACAGACTTAGCCAAGGGTCACTGCCCCTCCAAAACAAAAACAGGTGGGAAAGAACCTGATGGTCAGAAATCACAGCTGGCATGGTTTTTCTTTCCTCACTGCTTTGATTTTCCTGGTGGCAGCAATGTGGGAACCCAGCACAGGGACACCGAGCTTTATTCAATCCTGCTCTGGAAGTGGAGGCTGTTCTTCCTTCCATGTACCTCCTCCAGTCTCTGTGCAGGTAGATCTTGCAAGCTGGTGCTGACTTTGTGCTCACGTATGAAGCTGGATGAGGTACGAGATGTGACTTGCTCACTGCTGCCAAGAGTTGCTATGAACAACCTCCAGTGGCCTTTGGGCTGTGTGCTTTGCATGAGTTGGTTCACTGGCTACATCAGGGCTGGAGTAACTGAGCTCCTGCTGTGCCAGTCCAGTCATGTCTCTCTTGGGTGGGTGCTGGTTTGTAGGGGCTGTGCAGCAAGCTCAGCTCTGGTCGCCTGTGCTGTCACCCCTTGCTCTGCCAGCACTGGGGCACACAGGCAGAGCCAGTCTTTGGGCTGAAGGCTCTAAGGAGGTGTGGCCACAAGTGCTGCCCATGCTGTTGCTGCTGGGCATGTCTGGGATAGATGCTCCTTTGCAATCTGTATTCATACCGGTGGTGCTGCTGGGGCAGTGAGATGCAATGGGGTCTCCTGATGGGGACCTCAGTGCAGCCTCAGCCAAGAGCCTCACCTGGAGCAAACAGGACCTGGTGGGTCTCCTGACACAGACAAAACTACAAACTTTCCCAGCATGTCAAATCAGAGTATGGGAGCAGGAAAAGATTTCCTCACCAGATGAAAAACAGCTGTTAAATTTTCCACGTTAGTAGGAAAATCTCTTTTGACCCATGTTGGAGTAAATGTCAGTGATATTTTGTTCATGGCATGTGGCCTTGTAAGTGACAGTGTGACATTGCTGTACAAAACAAGTTGATTTCTAAAAATTTTTGTCTGGGGTTAACCCCAGCTAGGAACTGTATCAAAGATGAAAGTATGACTTGTACATTGACTCATACTCACTAATGCTTTTGTTTTCAGAATCGACAGGAAAAAGGATAAAACAGAAAGAAAGATTTTGGACAGCCAGGAAAGAGCATTCTGGGATGTGCACAGGCCTGTGGTAAAATTATTTTTGAATTATGAAATTTTCCAGGCTTTGACAGGGAAAGTTTTATTACTAGTGAATATGCTATGCACAAAGACATTGCCTTTACAGTCACCATGTGGATTTTCCTCGCAGTTCGAAATGCACCAAGTGTCTACAAGATTATTTGAGACATTCTGGGCTTGTTGTACCTATGGAACTATTGATTTGGAAATATGTGACAAATATGAATTTTAGAAAATTATTTACTGGTCTAAGAAAGAAAAGCAGCTTACTCAGTTTGGCTCAGACTTCCTAGAAAAAGCTCCCCCCATTAGCTATTTTCTTTCGGTGCCAAAGGCAGGAGTAAGTGGATTGAACGCTGACATGGCAGCCTTGGGTATATGCAATCGCTTGTTTAGCAAGAGTAATTTATGGGACACAAACCTCAGGAAGGAGTTTTGGACAACATCTAATTGTACATTTTATAAAGGTAAAGGTAGCATGAAGACCCTAAACAGAGGAGTAACATGATTACCATCTCTTTTCAGCCAGGCTGTGTGAACACCACAGAAATGGACATTAGAAAGTGTCGCCGTATGAAAAACCCACAAAAAGTGAAAAAGGTCCGTTTGGGTTCCTGGTTTTGGTTTTTGCTTCTTTGGGTTTGGTTGGTTCACTGTTTTATTTTATTTTAATGTAAATCATACCTGGCATCTACAGTATATGAGACTTACCCAACAGGAACCAAAAAAAATTATTTTGATAGTATGAGTTGTGTTTTGTTATGCTTGGTGAATTTATTATTTCCATTTTATCAGCAGAGTGGTATAGACTGTGTGATGGGTAGAGCTGAGAAGAGCATTAAGGAGTTCTGTGTTCCAAATGTCTGATGGCTCTGCAGTCCCATAAAATTAAAAGGAATTGGCAAAAATACCTAGGTCCCCTTTTAAGAAATTATCTGAGCACAGATAGTGAGATGTTTACCTCTCTTAATAATTTCAAAGGCTGCCTCATAAGCAACTTGGATATCTTTGACTTTCAGGAAGTTTGAGCTCTTCTGTGTATATGAAGTCATAGAATCATTTAGGTTGAAGAAAACCTTTAAGATCAGTGACTCAAAACCATAACCTAACCAAGTCCACCACTAAACCATGCTCCTGTCTTTTAAATACCTGCAAGGATGGTGACTCAGTAACTTCCCTGGGCAGCCTTGTTCCGGTGTTTGATAAACATCTCAGTGAAGAAATTTTTCCTAATACCCAGTCTAAACCTCTCCTGCTGCACCTTCAGGCTATTTCTTCTTCTCTCATTACTTGTTACCTTTTTGCATGGGGCACCAGACTCCTGAAATTCCACAGGTAGTTAAATTGCAGCAGAGCTGTTCGCATATTTCTTAGAAATTTTACTGAAAAGCAAAAGCACTACATGAAAGGGTATATGATACTACTTTCAGTGCAGGTATCTGTCCTGAAAATGAATGGCTACAGGTCAGTCTGCAGGTTCGTGTTTAGAGAAGTTCACATGAAATTTGACCCATTGACTTGACCTGGTTAAGCACTTTCTTCAATATGTGGTTTTACATCAAGAAATTAAACCAAGTGAAAGACAGCATCAGAGAATTAGGTTATAGTATTTTTTTTTTGCCACTTGATTCACCCCAATGATCACTCCCAGTGTTCATCCTGCAAATGTTAACACACACAGCCTTCAGAGCTCCTAAAAATTATCAGCTGCATTTTAACATTTAAAGCAAACTCTTTCCTTAACATGCCTATGGCCTTCCAAGTGCAGGCATCAGCAAGCATGGTCTGATCTGTAAATTTTGCTCCAGGCTGAATGATTATTGACCTGTGTGGGTATAAACAGTAGGAAATTGCTGGCTTGTTACCTTTCTGTTTTGCATACCGCACTGTTCCTCATTGTATAACAGAAAACTGCTGTAATCCCTTCTCTTTGTTTCTTGGTTTCTCACAGTCAGTCTATGGGGTTACAGAGGAGTCTCAGCCCCAAAGCCCTGTACACATGCCCTCCCAACCAGTGCGCAAAACTACAAAAGAGGATTTCCGGAAGCAAGTAAGTAGGTGGCTGTATGGCAACTCTTCTGAGAACTGCTACCAGAAATAAAGCATGGAAAGTTATTGAGATATCAGCAAAACCAACTGTATGTTTTACCTGTCCTTGATCCTCACATACTTATCCTTGATGCTCAATAATGTAAAGTATTAGTAAGTATTCATTGAATAGTGCAGTTGTATGGTGGTATGCATTATGAGTAACACTGACCTTTGAATCTACTGTTACTCTGTCTGTGGACCAGTGGACAGGTTAATTTCTGGTTCACTGAGGATGTCTGAAAAGCGGGCAGTGACAAAGGCCAGCATATTTGGGCACAGACGGGATGAGTGGTGAGGAAAGGCATTGTTCAGTGCATGACTGTTAGACAGTACAGTCAGAGCTTTTAGGAAACTAGGAAAAAGTTATTTGCACAATCACGCCAAGGAATGACCAGCCAATTCACACATCCTTGCCCTGGTACAAAGAGCTCTCCCTCAAAATTTGCTGCAACAAGCAGCCCTCACTGAAAGACAAACAGGAATCACTAGGTCAGCATTTTACTAAAGGCAACTTTAAACATGTTTCTTAGGCAACCAGTTTTTGGGTGGTCTTCTAAACTAAACCTGGATGCCATGTGTCTTGAGCATGGTTTTTATCATAGGCTGCAGAACTGGTTCATAACAGAGTGGAAGTGTGCTGTAAAACTGTTACTGGTCTTGTGATGCTGGTCAGTCAGAGAAATGGGAGAGCTGAGTGTGGTTGTAAAAAGGAGATCATATTGCACCCTGAGTAGTCTAGGAACCTTGGCCCCAAATATATGTCTCTCCTACTTTTAATTATGTCTTCTGAAGCTTCCCCTAGGGCTTTGCCTTTGGAAATGGAGACTCCTATTGGAAACAGTTAATAAGCTTCTTCTGATATCTAGGGAAGGGTCCCATTTCCTTCTGAGTTACTTTCAAGCTGTTTGGAAAGAGAAATCAATAACATGTTGGGATATTGTCAATGCATGCTGCAGAACTCATGGATTGTTAATGTCCTTGTCATCTCTCTCCTCAGATAACTTTCCTGAACATGCAGATAGAGAGGCACTGTTTAAAGATGTCCAAAGTAGCAGAAAGGTGAGTGTCCCCATTCTGATGATTTCCCAGTCTTTCATCATCTCCAGTTTGGCATTTCTTGAAACAGAGCAGGCAGCAAAGTACAAAGGCTTGAACGGCTTTCTGTGCATCAATCCTTTCCCTTCCTTGACCAGCTGTGCTGCGTGTCTGCTGACACTTCTGTACTCGCTTTTCTGCCACTGAGGAAAAATAGGTGGAAAATGAGGACCTGTCATACTGCAAAAGAAAAGAAGCATTTACAAAAGAAAGAACCCTTGTAGGACTTGTTTTCCACCCCTTCAAAACCCTAGGGTTTATTTTTAGAAAAGTCATTCCTGTCTCAATTAGAAAATACCCTTTTTTCCCTTTGTGGCTGAACTCTTATTGCTCATCTCTTGTTTGTCTGGCACAACTCTGGGGAAGGAGCTGTGTTTGCATTTGTTGCACATGGTATTCATGTCTCTGTTCATAGTGGGGTTGTAGGGCCAGTTCCTGCTCCCACTTACATGTATATGAAACCCCTAGAGAAGTACTGGACTACTCAAGACAGTGTTTTAAAAAGTGTATTTCTTAGAAGCAAATCAAGGCACAATTTGACTTGCAGAATATTTAGTTTTGGGAGAAAAGTATGAATGGGGAAGAACAACCTCAAATTTAATTGAGAATGACAGCTCCTTTACTTAGGTACTTTTAAGTTAGGCATGTTTGCAGGGTAATCACTGAGATGAAGGTAGGGATAGTCATGCTCTTCAGTGACATCACTTTTAAAGCAAAACTGTGTTGAACATGAAGGACATGATAAGGGTTGGTTCCTTCTAGGGAAATAATAGAGGAATTTTTATTTAAGCAAATTAAAAAGGGATTATCCCATGAAATACGCTTTGCAGTGCCTGCACCTGTCGTTAGCATGTGTGTACCAAACTAGGTAAATTAAATGGTGAGAGGCCTAATGTAAGTTCCTATTGGCTCATAAATTTTAGCAATTAAAATTAAAATATATCCAATTAAATAGAAAATTTTCAGAGGCACCCTGAAATTCTGCATGCATTGTATGATTGAAATGAGCATATTTATATTTATGTTTGGGGCTTTTGGATCTTTTTAATTAAGGACATAAACTTGTACATTAACAAAAAAAAAAGTCATTGCACTGAGTTTACTTACAATTACCTTAATATACTGACACAGTAATAATTTTCCTGGTTTGAAAGGGCTTTCTGTTTTTTCATTTTTTAACTGCTCCCAAGTTGGAGAAGAAAATATTGCTATCAAAACCTGTGCAAAATAACAACCAGGAGAAAAGTAAATAAAACGAGAACAATCAAATTACAGAATCATAGAATATGCTGAGTTGGAAAGGACCCACCAGGATCATTGAGTCCAACTCCTGACCCTGTACAGGAAAGCCCCAAGAACCACACCAGAGCATTGCCCGAGAGTATTGTCCAAACAGTTCTTGAACTCTGGCAGGATTAGTGCCATGACCACTTCCGTGGGGAGCCTGCTCCAGTGCCCAGACACCCTCTGGGTGAAGAGCCTTACATTTCTAAATAATTATTAGTAATTATAAAGAATTAAAATCATGGTTGTGATGTTTATATCTTGTGAGGAGGTGTTTGGCTGTGTGATGATTTTGAATGGCAATATTGATTGAGGGTCCCAGGACTTGGTGTGGAGAGTGGTGCAAGGTGCTGCCTGAGTGTGGAGCACTGCAGAGCAGGTAGGAGGGAAACAGAGGAGCTGATGGGTCCAGTGGCTTTGCAGGGGTGGGGACTGGTAAGGAGGAATGAATGTAGATGACCCAACTTGAACCACTACCTGAAAAGAACCCTGTGCAGCCTTGAAAGCCCCATTAAAACACTGAAAACAAGCTCTAGGAACAAATTTGCTGTGTAAGGACATGCTGTTACTATCAAGCCAGTTTTCAGGCTGGACCCTGCTCATGGGACAGTTTAAGTGACAGTGTGGCAGATCAGGGTACAGGAGATGACTTCTTGGCACATTCCCTTCAACAGGCAAGCCTGACAGTGGCATCACCTGCCAGTTTTTCAGTATAGCACAAAGGCAGTTTCAGGGAGGATGAGGGAAGTAACAAGGAGCAAATAAGTCAGGAAGCACTAGGGAAAAGAAGTTATAGGAATAAGATATAAATTGTTTCGATAGTAATAGATGAATTGTATTTATTTTCCATTAATTCACACTATACTTGGGATAGCCCTTGTCCATCAAGAAGAGAAATGGAAAGGCTCTCCAAAGGCTATCTCCAACTTCTGTGAGATAAACGTTTCCTACTAAAGATTTTCTTCTCCCTCCTCCCTCTTTCCCATCTAGGAGTAGATCTGTACCCACTGTGGGAACAGGCATTCCTCACCTGTTCCATGCACCTTGGAAACAGTTTTTCTTCCATATCCTTTCTCCCCACTTGGGATCTGCATACTGTCAGTTTTAGCCACTGAGATTTGAGAACTGTTGCAAAACTATCAATATGTTCTACCTATTGTTTTCCCAGACTGCATTTGCAGTGTTAGTACAATGTCATAAGACACAGCATCACTGAAATGACTGGGGAAAAATGAGCACCTTCCTACCAGAAGAAATCTCAGCTCCCTAGATGAAGATCTGTGCTACCCTTTCAGCTGCTCAAAGTTCATGTGAAGGCTCAGCAGGCCCCCTTGATTGAGAGACAGTTGGGCTCCCAAGGCAAGCTCTGCACCCTTCAGTCAGCTGTTCCCACCGCCTCTTCTACTGGATATACAGTTTATCACTCAAAAGGCCAGGTTTGCATTTTGACAGAAATGCTTTCCCTTAGGAGTCCCCCGCCTGTAGCCCCCTTTAGACAATGAGGCAATGATTCTGCTGCTGTCATTATACTGAATCAGCAAAACGTGGTTAGAAATTCCTCTTTGTTTCATTTTAGTTTTTTCCCCCTTTCCTTTTTGCTAGTACTTGTACTAGCACCTCTGATGCCTTCTTGTTCTTCTATTAGGAGCAATTCAGGTTTCACAGCAGATATCTTCTGACTGATCCTTTTTGGCTTTCCTTTCTTTTTTAACCAACCCCCTCTTTCATTGATATCTAAGGGATTGCTACTGCTCTGTGAAATTGGACGCTGCTACCTCCTCCAACCCTTGACCCACAGCAGTCATGAAATGTAATTAATGAAATCAGATGAGACAGCCCTGAGTGCCCTAAGGGGCAGTGGGAACCTGCTGTGGTTACAAGTGTATGATTTTAATGCCTCATGATAAGAGCTAGGACAAACAAAAAGAAATAATTACTATAGAGCAGGTCAGGGAAACTTTCTGCCTTTTATGACCCTTTGTTTCACAGGGTCTTTTCGTTCTCCTGCCTTTTTGAGATGTGGAGGACCAGAGGTAAAGTTTAGCATGGACAGTCACAGTGCAAGTACATTAGTTGTTCAGTATGATGAGACACAACTTAGTTAACTACTTGGCAGACCTAGGCAAAAAAATTAAGTGCCTTAGAGTATTTCCAATATAGACTAGGAGAAATTTATTTTTATTTATTTCATATATGCTGTCTTTCTTTTGTAAAAATGTGCCCCCAACCCCCGTGGAATTCCTGACTCATTTATGCAAGCACAGTCCTTTTCCCAGAAAGCTCTTTGAATCTCACCCTAGTGAGGATTAGAGGCTATATGCCTTTACTGACTCACCATGAAGCAAGCAAGTATAAAGGCCAGGTCTTTTTCCAACTTGCATATAATTTACTATGGTCTAAGTTAATTATTGCTGTTGAAATATTTTACAATAGTGCCATTAGTCTAAATACTATACCAACGTAACTAAAAATAATCTATAGGCAAAGCTTTGATGCTCAGGACTGTGATCCTCCAAAGATTTAAGCATATTCTTAGCTACAGCCCATGACCCTATTTAGGTGAGTTTCTCATAGTACATAAATTTACGTGGGTGCAAAAGTCTGCAATAGGATGACACACACTTCATATTCATCCCTTGGGTCTCTGGGGGAAGTCCTGCCATAGCAATCCAGTTGTTGCTTCATCAGGTTTTTTGGGGACATGTCAGGAAGAGACAAGCTTGAGGAAAATGCTGCTGTTGAGGAAAATACTGCAGTGAGCTGGTGGGTGTTTGTGGAGAAATCCTTCATGCATCATCCCTGGGAAAAGGGTCTCCTGTGGTTGCTGAGAAACTGACTAATCCCTATAAATAAAAAGAAATACACAAAAAAAAAAAAAGGATAAAAAGAACAGCTGTACCTCTCTGACATGTGAGTGAGCATTCAAACCCTTTTTTTCTTTCTTTTTTTTTTCACCTGTCAGTTTAATAGCCTACACAGAGCAGTATGTGGAATATGACCCCTTTATAACTCCTGCTGAGCCTTCCAATCCCTGGATAAGTGATGATGCAGCATTGTGGGACATTGAAATGAGGTAAAAAATAATTGGTAGTTCTAACTAATGTGAGAGTTGTCTTGCCATCTTGCTTGTATGTTCTTCACACTGGCCTCTTTGGAAAGGAAGTTGAATGTAACTACAAGATTCAAGAACATAGCTAAAGTTTATCACTGCTGTCTGTGAATTATTCAGCCCTTCCACTTCCATATGGTTTGATGTATGGTAGTCTGTAATTCAGGTAATGGATGTTGTCATACCTGTTGAGCACATTCATAGAGTCAGGTCTAGGAGCCTACAGCTATAGGATACGGCTAAGACAAACTTGTTCCAGCACATCTCATTTGACCCTTGAGAAACTGCTGCCTGCTTCTTCCTACCTGCAATACTCCAGCCCTGCTTCTGTCCTGGAATCCCATTAAAAGTGTTGCTGGCAGAATGGGATGAGTTGTAGAGTAGTGGCCATTCCTGCTGTGCAAAAGTGGGTTTGGCATAGGAGCCAAAAGAATGTACCTCATGTGTAATGCCTGAGACTTGGCAGCTCAGAACTATAATAGGGTGATAGAGGGAGTTTGGGCCTCACCTTCTGTTGAACAAGCTGGCTTGTCTCTGTTACAATGTCTAATAGAGGAAAATGGGGAGGAATTACTGTAGAACGTTCAATGCCTTGCACCTCAGAGAGTTTCTCCAAAAATAAACCAAGGACAGCACTGCAACAGAGATCATGTTTTGCCCATGTGATGCTGGTGCACGGGAGGTCTGCCCTGTGTCTGTGTCTCTTGCTTTCACAGGCTATCCACAGTCCTCGCAGAGGGGCTAGAATTGTCCTTCCTGCCACTATGCCTAACAGCTCCCACAGCAAATTTGAATGAAATTACCACACCCCATATCACCTTCAATCACATCCTGTGGCAAACAACTGCAAGGGCTCAGCAGCTTCTGCAGTGTTTAGCTGCTGCCATTTGGCACCAGCTCTGAACTTGGAATTCACTTTAGCAAACCTTTGGCAAGAGAATGCCAAATCTAATCCTGTGTGTTCTTGAATAATAATTTAAAGTTAGAGATGCTATTGGCCTAAGAAAATTGATTCATAGTAAATCAGTGTTCCAGGAAAAAGACAAGTCGTTTGCCCTGTTTAAAAGCCAAGTAGTTTGGGATGTAAAAGTTGTTTTCACCTGCTTCTCTGGTAGTTGCAGAAATCTATTAATTTACTAACCTCTACTCCTCTTCACATAACTTTAATATTTGGACTTTCTTTTTTAGCTAGTTTCTTTCATTTTCTCCATTCTCCCTAGCAGAGCTAGTACCAGACACAGCCCTTGCAAAATACTGCTCTGCAGAAACCCTCACCCACAAGGTAATCCAGGCATCCATTATTTCTGCATCTGTTGAGGTAGCTGCAAATCCCAGAAAATATGTCTGTGTCCCTGAAGAATACAATTATCCTGATGCCACAGCCTTAGAGGAATTTAAAATAAATGCTTGGCTTCTGCTATGATTTCAGAGTTAAGGAAGGTGATTCTCCTGCTGATGAAAAAGAGAAAGCTGTAGTGTGGGGAGATGGAAAAACAAACAGCTCTGTATTTCCATTTTATTCTCTATTGTAAAAGAACTCACTGCATCTGCATCTAGTTGCAACTTGCATGAATAATTAAATGATCCCTGAGATCCCCTTGTGTTGCCTGCAAATCTGTTTCCTCAGTTAGGAGAGCAGAGCCCTTGAGCAGGAAAACAAAGAGCCTCTCACTCCTAGTGGCAAGGCTGGCTGCTGAGTATGGGCAGCCCCGTGCCACTACAGTTCATCCTTCATGGCAGTCAGGACTGAGGAAATGCCACAGAAAGCATTCAGTTTTAGACAGCACTTTGGCCCTTTTTTTTGTGCTAGAACATTGTGTACCTGCAAGAAGAGCAGCTACAGATCATTGGATTCCACAGGAAATTCCCTGAGCTTAGCTCGTGCATGGCTCTGCACAAGCATGGCTTTCATGTCCCAGTGTCCAGGCAGGCTCACGTAACAGGTAGGCTGGATCTGCGCCCTTGTCTGCAGCACTGCTGGCTCCTGAGGGAGTGAAGGAGGAGCCATCCCAAGTGTGCTGCTCCTCGAGTGAGGACATGCCTATCAATTTTGCTTAGCCTTTACACCAAGAGAAAATCAAAGCAGGCATTTTATTTACCCCTTTGGCTTATTTGTCTTCAGCACAGATCGCCAGTGTCCCCTAAGGCTCCGTGATTAGGAATCACTGCGGACATGACGAGACACATAGTTTAATAGATATGTACTGTTAACAATGGCTCTACTGTCACAAATGTGAGCAGCTGAGCTGTGTTTTAATGGTTGTCTCATAGTATGACACCATCACACCAGAAGCTTTCAAACACTTTGTGAGCCCAGATTACGCTCTGATGCAGACTGTCTCATAGGATCCTCGTTGTGATTCCCGGGCACCACCTCTCCCCATAGGCATCTCTGCAACATGTCTGGCAATTCAAACAACAGCTTATGTAAGTTGGGCTGTATTAAGAAATAATTTAGGAGAAAGGTTGTTAGTGATTTTCAGTGCCTCTGCATCTCAGTATCCCAGCTGAGACACAAAATAAAAGTCTGATTATCATGGAGAGTAGGAGGAAGATCCTTTTTAGTCTTCTGAGACATAGGCATGCAAAAATCAGAGGCACTGAAAAATAAAAGACTACAAACCAGTAATCATTTTAGATACTTTGTCTGCACTGCTTCTTAGTGGAACTGCTTTTCTAATGCAAATGTGGATCTGAAAATCTGAAGCCAGTTCCAAGTGACCAGGCAGCACTGTGTGGGACACATGGAAATGCTCTGGAGCTCACCAGCGACCCAGGGAACATTGCTGGGGAAATTCTGCCTTGACACATAAGAGATTCTAAGGTACATTTGAGGAGATAGGCAAGAAGTGGATAATGAATAATCATTTGAGTATGGTATGCTGTTCTTTACATGAAACCTGCCAGAAATTGCCCTGAAAATCATATCAGTCACAGTCTCTCTTATTTTGCCAAGTATGTAGCGCCCAGATAGTATAGTTGCTCTAATGATGACCCTTGTCTTTATAGCTTTTTTTTGTTATTTGCTAACTTGTGTTTCTGCAAAATCTTGAGAAAAAAAACCATCTCATCTGATAATCTTCCTCCTTTCACTTAGCAGAAACAGCAGCAGCTGCTTGGACAGCAGGCAGAGATGCACATTCCATCTGTTTTTCCCCTTCTCTCTCCAAACAGCAAAGAACCTAGTCAGCAACGTGTGAAAAGATGGGGCTTCTCCATGGATGAGGTGCTGAAGGACCCAGTAGGACGAGACCAGTTCCTTCGTTTCCTGGAATCAGAATTCAGCTCAGAAAACCTCAGGTGAAATCTTTTCTGACTTGAACTAAATGAATGGAACTGATCCTACTCTCTTGCATAGGTGAAGTGCAGTGTTTGGTGTGTTTCCAACTGCTAAAAACACCCATTAGAATAAAGATGAGAATGGCAGGGTTTGGCCCATAGCACTGCTACAGATGCCTATGCCAGACCTATGTAAATAATGTCAGAAAGGGCATTTAGCAGAGCCAGTGTTGTCAGGTATCTTATGCAAGGGCTTGCAGATTTGTATGGTGTGATGAGATGCAGCACATCACTACTGAGCTCCCTGACAATATATAGGATTTACATGTGTCTTTCTGGCAGGCCTTGTGCAAGGGAAACAGTATGGTGATGATGTGGCTAAGAACTGTTGCAGTATTGGCACTCACTAAGTCAGGTTTGCAACAACTATGTTTAATTTTGGCATCTTCTAACTATCCAAGAGCTTAATGGAACTCTGTCTGTGTGGGGATTCTGAGTATCTGACTTCTCAAGATGTGAAGAAATCAAAACTTTTATTATGAAAAATTATGTAGACACCCATGTGATCTTACATCAAGCTGAGAGCCAGTAAACCCCACTTTTTTTCCAGTCTGAATTACCCTGCATAGGCTTTGTTGTGGTGCTGTGGTTGTGTCTCAGCACATGGATGGGTACAGGGACCGGTTCTCATGGGGTTTTTTTGGGGCAGTCTGTTCCAGAAGGCTGAGTGAGCATTTGCAGGGAAGGCCAGAGAAGCTTGCAGGTTCACTGGCAGAACTGTGCCTGCTCTTGGGCTGAGGATATCTGCTGTCAGTGAGCATGCAGTTGGGTTTTAGCCTTTGCTGGTGGTGAGCAGGCTTGGTGTTCTCTTTTTACACCAGCTAAGACCCTGATTACACAGCCTATGAGTTTGTGGTTTTTTCATTCTTTTCCGCTTAGAAAATCAAATACATTACTAAAGCATGTGAACAATTGTCAGTAGTGCTGTCTGCTAGCCTTCAAGATCTGAAAGGGAAATTCCCCAGAAAATGATTTTTAATGACATTGGAACTTACCATCCTATTTATCAGGTTTCCCTGTCCAAGTAGAAGTACAGAGAGCATGCCAGCAGCAAAGCAGTGAAAATTCAATGCATTATATTGTTTTTAAAAACCTGAAAGTTAACCTGTAAGAAAACAAGGGAGTGTTACTAATTACATAAATAAGCTTGAAATTTTATTGTTGAACAGGTACTGAACTTGCATATGCTTGCTGCAGTTATGTACAGTGGCACTCATTTGCAATTAAATTATAGTGATGAAGTGCAAAATTAATATACTATTAAAACTCCTCAAATGAGTGTTCTGAAATAAATCTGGGGTTGTGCTAATGAAATCCAGCAGGTTTTATGACTAGTGTCTGTCCCCCACATTCAACCTACTCAAACAAATGGAGAAGGTTTGATTATGAGGAGACAAACTTGTCCTGCTTTGGTCAGTCAGAGCTGCTCCTCCTGCTGATGCACATTCTCTTTGGTTTTGAGATGACTTGTATTGAATGGAGGTGGCATAGAGAGGTTAAATCCTCCATCCTATATGGAAGACATTGGTATCATTGTTAGCATGGGAACTTTGCTATCATTCTTATGGTGTCATTACCACGGTCTTGGCATATGTGGTAATATTATCTAACATTGGGAGAGCATTAGCAAGCCTGCTTAAAACTTTCAATAACCAGTGTCACTTTAGAGAGAGAGAAGAGAAGCTGAAGAGAAGTCAGTGAATCACCTGAGGATTTGTTTCAATTTTAAGTGGAAACAAAACTAAAACACCTACATTACACTGTAAAGCGCCTGTCTCTGGTTACCATAAGCCTGGAGAGATTGATTCAAATGTCAGTGTGTGCATGGTAGACAACTCGAGTTAAGTGAGCAAACCCTGGGAAGGTGTAAGAAACTTTCTGAGGGCACAGCATTTAGCACCTTGCTAGAAAAATGACATTCAAAGTTAATCTTTTCAGGACTCTCCACCTAGTAACTACCCAGGTATCAGGGAACTGTTGCAGCAGGGATATATCATCTCTTGGGAGTATCAGTAGGATCTTCATTAACACTGGCCAGAGCCCTGTGGGTCCTTGTGTTGAACTTAAGGCAGATATGAGAAAGTGACTGCTGGAAAACCTAGAAATTCATGGTAGCACTAGAAAAGATTTTGTGAAGTGTGTGCTTGAGAATGCCTTGAAATTAATGTAATTCAGTAGTATAGCAAGGGGACCAAATTCTGCTCTTATACCCAGTGGTGTGAGTCCCAAATCACAGGGCTGACTGTGCTGGGGTATTTCCATATCTTCCTAGCTGAGAAAAATTGGTCCCAGTGGGGGTCCTGGGTGAGGCACTGCCAGAGATAGAAGCAGACTAGACTCGACCTCCCGGATCACCTTCCAGCTGTGTTTCTGTGTTCTAATAAACTTGCAGGATCATGTCCACCAGTCTCCTGGGCTCAGCTGAGCTCTGTAACTTACTTATTTACTGGCTGTCCATTATTTATGTGGGATCAGGAAAGCCAGTCAATTGGGTATTTTTCTCTCTGTTTTTAACTCTTTTCCTTGCTCTGTTTTCTTTGTCCTCTCTGTTCCTGTTTCATCTACAATTTATTTTGACTCTGATGATTTTTTGAAGTGCCTAAAATATAGCAGACAAAATGCTAAACTTAAATTTAAAACAAAACAAAAAAGAAACTGTAAGAAAGGGCATCAGAGAGTTATTATACATTTTTTATGACCTGGGAGTCTTCCGAGACATCTTGAGATTGCTGAGATGTTCATCTAACTGGTGGATTGGGTATTTCCCCCATCCCCAACCCAGCTTCAAATAGTGTCAGCTGGAAAGAGAAGCAGCAAAGTGGGAATGCGGACATGGGAATTTCACCCGAAGGGAAAGGAAGGCTGCACACCTGTTTATAGTCCTCAGTGGGAAACACATGACACGGTGGGAATGCACTGTGGAGCTGGCGATGCACAGATGCAGGTGCCCTGGGCCTTATTGATTGTGAGCATATGTTGAACATGGAGTTAGCCGGAAAGGAATTTTACCTGCAGAAAGTGTTAATATCCTACCTGACCCCTAATGGTTGAAACTTGTTGCCAGTTTTTTTTACCCCCAGTTTTCATCAGGAAAGAAGTTGAGGCAGCGAGAAGAGCTCGTATACTCAGTAAACACACAAAGCCGCCCCAAAGCGGCGCGTTCCCTAGCTAAAGAGCGTTTCCCGAGCAGTTCCGAGGCGGTGCCGGCGCGGCTCCGGGGGCAGGGCCGGCTCCGTGTGCGGGCGCGTCCCGCCGTGCCCGGCAGGCG